>JACAXG010000247.1:326054-383747 GCA_018881555.1 Amblyornis subalaris | reverse complement strand
AGGCGGTTCATAAAAATTTTGGAAGTCTAGAAGCTCTGCAGTCAGACATAGTAAGGTATGGTTCATATACAATTTATTTTCCAAGGACTTAGTTCTAGCAAGCTGAAACAACAGAAAAGTTTCTCTCCCTGCATCTAATTGTTTAGACCAGTAAAAAAGGAGAAGAAATAAGATGTCCCCCACCTACTTCATTGATGGAGAAACTCACGCACAGGTAGTAGATTGACTGTGATCTTGCCCAAGATTGACCTGTCCAAGATGATGCAACAAATCCATGTTAGAACTGGAACTGACCTTTCCTCTGGAGCTGTTTTGTGCCCAGACCTGAGCTCAAATGAAAGCAAAAATCAACCACAGAMAACAGCATATGTTATCGGCATCTGGAAAAGTAGAAAACTAGGCTTGTGGGGACAAAAAAGCTGCGCATAAGATAAACACAAGCATTTTTCCCAAGAAACCTACAGAATATCAAACTGTAAAAACTCGAAACATTCCACACAAATTGATGAGAACGTGCAAACAAGATATTTTTAGGCTTTTCAAAAGATGTGGTATTAATAGTGTATCCCAAAAGGGCCAAGTGTAACCTGTAGTAAGAGACAGCAATCTTAATAAGTTTTTGAATCCTTCATGTGTTGCCCCTGTTCTTCCCCCCAGAAGATGTGAGATGCCTCTCTTTTTGAGCCATAAAGCATTGATTGGATTCACATTCTTTTCATTTTATCCTCTTTCTCATCCAGCCAAGTACATGAAGCACTCTGATCAGTGGACAAGATCATTCTGTAGTCATCCAAGGTATTTGTCAAGGTGCTGTATTTAAATATGCATTGTTTGCAACAAAGGAATAAAGCTATGAAAGGTTWTTAGAAAATTAAATGCAGCTATAAATTAATTTCTGTAATTACTATTCATTAATATTTAATATATTTATATAAAGGATAAATCCCCTCAATTCCCTTGGCATCCTGCATTTAATAATGTGGAAACAGCTTATCTCCTTCCTGTTCTTGAGACTGGATTGGTAATAACCAGTAATGTTAAATGTATTTTTTAAAATCAATAATAAATAAATACATAAATATTTGCCTCCAGAATGCTCCTGATGTTATTCACAAAATTAAAAAAATAACTACAGAATGCCAAGGGACTTCATAACCATTTCATTACTACTTTCCTAATTGTATGTGGTGGAACTGCATAATCAGTTTATTGAAATTGAAATCTTTGGAACTGATTCTCCCTACAGACACTAAAAATAAGCATCCTGTGCAATAACACAGTACTTAATGTAATATAAACATTATATGCACCAAGCTTTAAACATCCCTTGRCTTCATCTGCTGGAATTGGACATTTTTAACACTCTTGTGTTCTGCCATTGCATTGTATCAAATATCTAATTTACAGACTGCAAAATACAATATTCCCATATTACAATAAATAAAGGAAGATACATTCAGAAAACAGACACACACACACAATTGGTATAAGGATAAGCAAGACTACATTTAATAAAGTGGAAATAAAGAAGACCCTTCTAGAAAATCTGAATGGATTTTCATGCACAATATAAAAGAAATTGCTTCTGCTTCCCACTCTGTCCCTGTGCCTCTGTAAATAACTAGTTTGATACCACACAGTCCAGATCCAACTTACTCCTGCTTTACAAGGGGACTTTACTCTTGTAAGTAGGTCCATTCATACAAAAGTATTTTTAATCTAAAGTATACCCAGACATCAGTAGGATTTCTCTCTAAAGAAAAAGGTTCATATTTTAGTTTGAATGATTAATATGGTAGTAAGTAATGATATGACTAAGAAACATTCACCTGCACATTTTCAAGTCAACATTCTGTCAACACAAAGAACTCAAAACCAAGAAAAAAGTGTACCTTTAGCTGCTTTCATTTTCTACAGCAAATTAAAAAACGCTAAGGTTTAATTATTATTTTATTGTTACTAATAGTACTTCAAAGTTTTTTGTCCCTTTTAAAGATCAAGAAAAGATTTGGGGGGGGGGGGAAGCCCTGGTTGATGGGTTTTGAAAAGATCTTTGTTCAGGGGCTTCAAACAGCATATTTAGAAAAGTCTTTACCAAACAGGACTTCAGTATCTCAATTAAAGAGGACCTGAAATAACTTCTAATATCAAAAAAGGAATGGAGAAAGCTGTTTCTTCTACTCTGTAGTTCTATCATCATGTGCCAAAAATGGCATGTCCATATCTTAAAATGCTGCTTTCAGTGACCTCATCTTCATACAGTTTTATAAGACACTGAAAAGAAAATTAAGATTAGGGCTATTAGATATTGGGACTGTTCAGTTCTCTTGTAGCCTTCCCCTACATTCAACACTGATGGTGCATAATAYTGTGGTGTCAAAACCAGTATGGGACTCCACAACCAAAGCCAGTCATCAGAARTACCAGCTCTGCCTCAGGACAGGGGACTCGAGAGTTGGGCACAGCATTTTGTGATAGTATTTTAAACTTTTTAAGAACATAACTGCTTTGCAAAGCTGTGTAAGGCATCAAAGAGATCATTTGGAGCCAGCTTCATGCTTGAACAAAGCCTCAAAATAACTTGCTCCTACCACTGGGATGGCTCTCACATCACGGGCAAAGAAGATATCTAGTTAGTATCCTGAGAACTGCAACGACAGAATAAATTGAAGATTATTTTAAACATAAGGAGCCCATACATCACTCAGTACTTTCTGGTGTCAGCACAATCCATGAGATATAGCATGATCACTTTGGGAAGAATAGGAGGAAACAGACTTGACAAGAGTGCCTGCAGAGGGCATGAGACAGCACACTGTCTTGCCCATGGTGTGCTACTTTGATTGCTTAAACCTCAACACCAGAAACATACAAACCCCCTAATGACAGAAGAGCTTGGCAAGGTGAACAGAAAGAGTCCCATTGGTTTGAAAGATGATTGCGGGACAAGGACCATTTGGCTATATGTTCATAACAAAAAGATTTACCTGCCACCTATAAAATATTAGCATGCTAAAAAAAGAATCAGTAATGGAAAGATAAGTGAAAAACGCAGTCAACCAAATTTCACTACACTTTCTCCTCAACGGGTCCATACCCAGCTAAAACATGAACAGTGGGGAAGCACTGCACATTTGCAYCAACTGAAAGCCTACTCAAAACAATCGGAGAAAGAAGCAAACCAAAATGGATGTGACAATCAAAACATCAGAAGCAAACAACATTCATGCAATCTTAATGCAAAAGGAATGTAATTTATTTTGTTGCTCAATACTGTCTTTCTGCATATAGCACAAACCATTGGAAGTAGTTGGGCGCTTTTAACAAGTTTTATTCAATAGATGTTTTATTTATTCAATTTTTTAAAATAACTTCTTGTACTACACATGTGCATACATACACATTTACCCCGTCCTCTCCTTTTTCAGTAGAACTACCYTCAGATCACCTCACACAAATATAAGCAGGATGCCCACACAAGTAAAAATACAATTTCYCTCCTTCCTGCCTTAGTGTTAGTTTATTCTTCAGCATCATTCTGAATGATAAAGAATTACAAAAGAAATATTCCTCTGAAAGTCAGTCCCCTCCAGTGTCTCATCTTTAAGCAATATTTTGCATCTGCAGTTTGCGGTAGCAAAGGTAAGTTGAAGTACTCAAACTACATCAATAGTTTGTTTTAAATACCTATTTACATTCTGTAAATCAGTCATCTCAAGAACACGAAACATTTGCAGAATCAAAACAGACTCAAGAAATTAATTGATGATGGAGTTGCAGTTATATGACTTGAACAAGTTTTCYATCATCTGAGAAATAAGGAATAGGCCTAAGTAGCAAATCTTTCTCCTTTTATTTTCATGTATTCATCATTTTCCACCCCATCTTTTAAAATCTAATGCTAAAATATATCTGTATCTGGGATGGGAAGAGAAAAGATTTTCAGAATTTCATCACAAATCAATGCATTTTCAATATACATGTTCTGGATGGATGAGATGCAGAGAAAGAATATTTAGGATCAGGAGAATCACATCTATCACCAACCTAAAGAGGTGAAATGCATGTGGGTTGATTTTGCCATGGCATGGAAAGCCTGTAAAAAAATGAAATTCTTATCAAATAGCACTGCATTCTCCCCTGAACTTTTGTCACTGAAAAAATTAGCATCTAGTATTATATGCAGCTTTCAGGAGKGCATCAGCAATGTCTTTCTGCACATAAGCAATACACCCTGCTAGCAAGTATGGACTCAAAGAGCTTGGAGAAGGGGCCAGCAAGCAGACAGATAGCCCTGGTTTAGGGGCATGATGAATTGTGTATTCAGCTGCAGACTGAAAGTACATAAACCTGAGCCTGTAAAGGAAAGTCTTTGACCTATTTGCTATGAAACAAGCAGGCAATTGGTCCAGACTGTAAGATAGTTCCTGTTGAGGAGTGCCAGCTTGTCATGGAGGCAGCCACAGGAGTAAGTCACCCCCAAAGGAGTATCTGATGGGAGCAAATCAAATCAGAACCCAATGCAAAAAAAGCAAAAGAGCTGCTTCTCTTCAGCTCCTCTTGTCCCAGGAGCACAGTGACTCACCACAGATTCAGTAAATGCAACTCCCAAGGGAAGCTTGAACTGGATTGGATTTGGAGCTTGGCAGCAGAGTTGCTAAATAGAACCAACAGCATGCTTTAAATAAAAGCAGTGGTGTGTTAAAAATCCCTGTGCAAAGTCTGTTTACCTATCTGATTTCTTCATATTTCTTTCTCTCTCACTTCCTCCCCACCCCCAAACAAAAAAAAAAAAAGTAGATTTGAAGGTAGAAAGCAAGCCTGAGACTGCCAGACTTCAGGAGCTCATAAAACATATAAGAGTTCTATGGCTACTTCTTTGGATTGCAATACAGTAGCTTTCTATCAAGACTTGGTCAAGCCCCATGCCAGCACAGACCTGGGTCTTCAGTGATGGATTTGTACCTAAAAATGGTAATTAGCAGGGAAAGCAGGTTCTTATTATTCATAAGATTGTAAGAAGATTTTAAGTGAGAATACAAAAGCAAACAGGTCCTTCCCATTACTACCATGCTTGAACTCATTTCCAATAAGGCCAGGTAGAGGAGCTCTAACAGACATCACAACGAACAATATCAAACTCCACATCTTATAAACTCAAAAGCATACTTTATCTGAGAAGCACTTTCTTGACACTAATGTAGTCCAGACATGACAAGGAAAACTATAGCTTTTTAGAGCTGTAAAGTAAAGCTGGTTCATAAAAACATTTTCCTCTAGAAGACAGTGATCTAAATTTCTTTAAGTATGGTACACTCTGTATTTCCTCTGTACAGGCTCAGTTCTCCTTTCTATCCTTCTCAGTCAGCATGCTCAAACTGYCAGGGAGAGTGGCAGCACTAAGGCAGGAAAGGCCACTAAAACTTCTTACTGTTACCTGTTGTCATGATGTGCAACTACAAGACTTGTTTTTCCTATTTAGCSTCTCTCCTATGAAAAATAGAGGGGAGGAGGGAGGAGACTTGGATCAGGACTTGATACTTGGGAAACTCCATTTTCCTAAGGAACTGATTCCTTATTTCCACTACTATCTTCAATAAGATACATCACCAGAAGGCTCTCTCAAATCTCTGAGATGCAGAGACACACAGCAAGCTCTGAATGGGAGGGCACATTACCTGGCAGAGAGGCAGAGGACACAAGGCTGCCTCTGTCAGGAGGAGGCATAAGGCATCTGGGGATGGTGAAGGGAGCCACCTGCAAGTGGTGGGACCTAGGCCCGATCTGCAGAGCAGACACCACAGGCACTGTGGTCTGTGATATGCTTATGCAGTGTCTGAAACAATGCTCAGCTTTGGCCTCCAGCTGCCACAATGGTACAAATACTACAAAGCAAAACAATGCGACAGTCTGAAAGGGACACTCATGGACCAGAATAACAGGCAGAGCAGCTTTTCTGCACATACAAAATGTTAAAATCACTCAAATTGTCCAGTAGATACATGACATCAGATCTGTAATACAGGCAAAGTACAAAGTATCTCTCTGATCACAGTATCAGGTAGGGAAAGCAAGAAAAGAAAGTCAGGAGTGCTTTGTCCATCTCTTGAATCGGGATTTCTTGACTACCGCTCTCTATGCTCCAATCACTAATCCCTACATCCAATAGCTAAGGAAGCTCGATGCATGTAACCCTAATCTTATCTTGATGCTGGAAGAAAAACAGATCAATACAGTATTCATAAGCTGATGTATGACTAAAATATTGATGCAATATTTCTCATGTGTATCAATGCCTTGCTATTTCTATTTTGTTTGGTTTTTCTATGTATGCAAAACACATGCTCTGTTTCTTGCTGTTGTATAMGCTGCTCTTTCCATTTCTGTAAGAATAAATAAAATGAAGAAGAGGCTTTAGCAAAACTTCTGCTCATCCATATCAGGGTTGCTTCAGCATTATAGGGTTCCATTCCACCAGATACTGAGCTATATTGTAGTTTATGAAAATTGGGAACATTCTGGCACATCTTAGACTTTATTAGTGCCTATTAGAAACAGTGCCCAAAATCCTTTACCTTTCATTTCCATTATCTAATTTAGTATTCTCAGCATCCTTAACTTTTCCTTATTTTCCAAAAATTCTGTCACTTCTGGGTATAGCTCCATCCTTTTGTCCTGTATTTATACAGAACCTACTGCCATGAAATCCCTTGAACAAAACATGGAATTACAAACAGATAATACAACAGTCAACAGTCTTGAATTTGACCAAAAGGAGCAGGCTAACAATATGTAATTGTTTTTCTATTAAAAATTTTTTAAAAGTCATCCTCTTATGTTTTTTAATTCCCAAGACTGTATAAACTAACTAAAATTAAATTTCCAAATATATTTATTTTTTTAAGACACTAAAATTTTGCTTATTTAATTTTCCCTGCTTGGCAATAGGGATTGCTGTAAATCCTATGTCTCAACATGGGAATAATTTGACCTGTAGACCCAGGTAGAAAACGTCTGATTATGTGCTATTTTATTTTTATTGGAAAATGCCAAAGTAGCTAAAAYCGGTTAACTGAATTTCACCAAAACTCCCTTTTCGGAAGAGGAAGAGTACACTCAATTTATAGCAGAACACTCATTTCTAACATCTAGAATACAATTTCAGACTTGTTACGCCCCAGGCTACCCAAAAACCTCTGACTTAACCAAGATTCTCTTCTCTGGGTAGGCACAAAGAGAAAATTCAACCAAAATTTTCCCAAAAGGTAAAAATAACACACAAAAGTTTACTGGCAGAACTACAGAAAATCAGGGGACATTGGTAAAAGAGTAAAGGGTACACAACATCACCTATCCTGACATAAACTTAGCTCATTAAACATAGAAAACCTTACAGCCCATCTGATGTTATGTTACATGAGAAGAAAGTTAGAAAAAGAAGAAAGGGAGGAAAACAGGAAGATAGGACAGATATAGAAAAACAGGCATAGCTACTAACACCTGGTTCCAGTGATGAACTTCTCCAAGATGAAGGCAGGTGAAGCAGAGTGCCACGTGGTGAGGCTTCTTAAACCCTTGGTCCCGCCCCCCCCCCCCCCCCCCCCCCCCCCCGGCCTGCCCCACCAGGTGGGACCTCTCCTGTCTCAGCCACTCAGGGGTCAGTAAGGTGACACCAAGGCCTCCAGTGTCTCTTCATGGACAGGTACAACAGGGCTGGGGCGGGGGTATGGGAGCAGGGCGCTGCCCCACCGAGATGGAGCCTGACCTGCCCTCTTCCCCACAATTCCAAGCACCTCAAGATGTCTCGAAACAGAGTATATCCTGCCTCTGGCAAGACTGCAACCAGAACGGGAGGGATAAAGAAACAGACCAGGCTTCCTAAGAGCAGACAGTGCCCCAGTGCTTTCCACACTTGATTGCATCTGAGAGCACTAAGATTTGATTCAGGATACAAAACCAAGTCTCTCCCAAGATAATGCCCCACAACAGTGCACCCTCATGTTCTCTAAGATGCATGTTCCACTCCATCTTCTTGTAGTAAAATAGCTCCATTTCTTTTCCACAACTGGAAGAAAGCCAGGCACAAACATTTGGTGTTTTAGTGAAGTAGGACTCACATCTGGGTCAGCTCCAGCAGCCTTCAGCCCTCCCAGAGCCTAGTGCCAGCACATACAGGCTTACTCTTACATGTATTTCAGCATCTTGAACATGGTGTCAGTGCACAAGGCACAGACTGCAGAACTCAGAAATTCAGGCCCAACTGTCAGCAACAGTGGAAAGGAGCTGCTTCCTATAGGTCTCATGCGAGGCTAGATGGGCTAGATGTGGTTCACATGTAGACGAAACAGGACAAGGATGAACCAGGATCACCCTCCCATATTGCTTCTATTTTGAAAAAATACCCAAGCAACCAAAACTTAGCATTTAATCAAGAAAATTAACTAGTGTTAGTTTTACTCGGAAATGCAAGAAATTGAGAGGTGTGTAAGTTTCCAGCGCTGCTAATACTGTCAAACACCTACATGCTAGCTCTTCAAAAACTATTGATTTTACACCATGCATAAGAAAAATTGAGTAGGTATATAAGTATTTTGAAGAAATATTAGTTTTACATAATGAAATTTCTTTCATCATCAGTTATCTAGTCCTGTAAAAGGTTTATTCCAATAAAGGGATCTTTCCCACATTTTCAGTGGAAGGAAACCAAATTTTTTGTCCACTGCCTCCCAAGCTCTGCAGAACGGCAGCACAGGGTCCCTCCAGGGATGACTGATCCTGTGGGCTCTAGGGCTGATCCAGTGCATCTTCCCTGCTCTTAAGACTGAACGTAAGTGCCTTGAAGGTTCACAGCCAGGGGACACTGTATTGTGTGGGGCTGTGAACATCTTTCTGGAGGAACAGCATACTGTGGTTACCTATTTGGTTAAACCTTGCAACCTGGGTAACAGTTCCCCTGTATCTTAGCAATATTAATAATCTGATACTGAAGCTATTGGTCGCCTTCCCCTCCCAAGAGATTTCAATCAAAAGCGAAGAATAGCACTAATATTAATCGCTGGGCAGACTGACTCCTGGGCATACACTGAAATATCTTTATGCAGAACATGAATTCTCTCTTTAATGCTGCATGTGCAGACATAGCTGCTGCCACTCCTATATGAAGTAGCATACATGTCCCATGGATAGACATGCAATACACATCGTATCATCTGCCAACAGACATTTCCCTAAGTTTGCTTCCATTGCTCTTTCCTTGGATTTAGTACAGTCATCATGACACATATTTTCTTCACTTTTCTGACCAGCTTTCCAATGCGTATAAACATACTGTAAAATAATACACAATCCTTCTTGGGCTTTTTAGAAAATACTGCATTACAAATAATATAGCACTACAAAATTTAGGAGGATACTTTATTCATATGATATTGC
Source organism: Amblyornis subalaris (assembly GCA_018881555.1). Taxonomy (NCBI): domain Eukaryota; kingdom Metazoa; phylum Chordata; class Aves; order Passeriformes; family Ptilonorhynchidae; genus Amblyornis; species Amblyornis subalaris. The sequence continues at coordinate 374,315 of JACAXG010000247.1, read as the reverse complement.
AAGGCATGACATGCATCTGTCATTCAGACCTTGCCCTGTCACATACAAATATTTCATTAATGCATCTCACATGGATTTTTTTTTAACCTTTAATCCTCTGATTAGTTGATTGATTCAATGGATAATTATTTGATTCCAGTCTCTCTGCTCCAACAACATGTTCTCTTTTACCACTTTGCAAAAACATGAAGCTTCTATCAAAAGTTAAATCAGCTCAGGATATAGAAATGGAGTATCTTGGTTTAATGGTAGGCTTAAGGTGAAAGCCTTTCACCATACTCTTATATAAAAAATTACAGAATGTTACTCTAAAAGGGAAAGCCTTGGCTTCCCAAAGCAACACATTTTCTACACTGGAAAGTCTCCACTGAAAACACTTCAATGTCATTAGAATTTTATGTCATGAAAAGATATTTTAAGTGGCTTTCTTATTTCTTCCACAAGATTTTATGGATCCCTCTAAGCCTTGTTCAGTTCAGCTTGATCCAAATACACCTGAGAATCAAAAAAACAACTGCAGCAAAACAAATGCTGAGTAGCCACCAGTTCTGATTCTGCAGGCACGTTTGCATGTACTTTCTTTTATCCTGGAACTGATACAGTGGATGGAGACATTGCACAGTGGTAAGGGGGTACCAGACCCCGTTAGGTATTGTTCACACCTTACAGGATGCAAATGCCAGCAAAACCTCACTTTCCTGCCCACTCTGTCCCTGCACTTCCATGAACCATGGTGGGGGAGTTCTGCTCCCATCAGTGAAATTACTCACATCAGGAAGGTTATGGACACACAGAAATGTTTATCAAACCAAGCAGCCATGTTATTCACTGCATAAACAGTGTGGCACACAGAGAATTAAAAGTTCACCAGACCAATTGGACCATCCATATTTTGCCACGTCAATAGACTTAGAGACCCATTGGAGGAAGAAGAGTGAGAAATATAGCTGAGGCCATTAAGCACAAAATTTCTAAACTAGTCTTGGCAGTCTGTCATGCCATGTTTCTCAGACTTTCACTTGAAGGATTAAGGCTTTTTCCTGAGACATGTCAAGCTAGGCTCCTATGAATTCCAATTGCAATGCTAGGGTCCGCATGGGACTTGGCTTAATTTATTATGAAGCTGGCTTCACAGGTCTTTGATAATTTATTACAGATCTCTCAACCCCGCTTAAAGAGCTGTCCTTGATCAGCCAATTGTCTAAGTTAAGGCAAAAATATTTCAATCCTAGGCTGCGTAAGTAAGCTGTAATAAGAACTGAACACATGGACACAAAGAGATAAAGACAGGACAGAAACCTTGCTCAGCTGACAGCACTGTTTAAAATGTCTCCAGTGACCACAAAACATCACTGCAAGTTTATCAAGGATATTTAGTTTTGATGCTCTGATAGAGTGTTAAACAATAATGAAAGAGATKAAATAACCTTAATGTGAAGATTACATGTAGTTATTTTAACTAACTCCTCATTTAAAATTAAGTACCATGTTCTAGTGAATAGGAACACATTCAGGGTACAGTTTGCCATTGTTTCTGCATCCTATGAAGCCTAAAAAAAGTTATTTGACACMAATTTTGAGCAGCTGTTAGAGAGGATTTCTATTTGCTGATGATTAAAAATTTCAAACTGAATCACTGCAAATATAGACTTGCAGTTCTAAGGATTAGATTTGGGGTTTTCAACAAAAATCTCTGCTCCTTTGGAATTTAGAAGCTAAAAGGTAACTGAAGTCCTTAGACTTTATCTTCTAAACACAAAGGAGTGTCAAGTAAACATGAAAAGTTTTATTTATTTTTATTTTTTTATCCACTTTATTTGCAATGAGTGATGAAACAAGATAAGCATTTCTGAGTTTTCTCTAATAATGCAGTATGAAATTTATACTGAGATAAATACATATAGTCTACTCACTGTAAATAGTATTTAATTTCTTTTGATAAAAATTCCATTAGAGGTAAGGCTTCTTACAGAAAAAAAAATAAAAAAGCAACTGTATGCCTTATAAAAACATCTCAAATTCCCTACTGCAAGTAAATGCATTCTCTCTAAAACACAGGCACTATTCAGATGTGGATCCAGTCTGACATGAGTGAAATTCGTTTCACATAATTTATTCTTGTTTTAACAGATTTTGAAAGTGCTATAAGCATCCAAACCAACCACACACAATTGGTGAAGAACTTTCATAAATGTTACTCGAACCACTGCATAGAAAGGTGAGAGGAAGAAAGCATTTATGTGTGCACTCTCTTTATGTTGCCATCAGACTACGATGTTTGACATTCACACATTCTTTCCATCCTTCATTAGGGCATTTCATGAAACTATCACCAAGCTGTAGGTCTTTCAAATCACTTTAAGAAAAGAGAAGGGATACACCTGAGAGAGAAGGATGAAGACAGCATTTGTATGAAGGAAGGCCACATCACATTGCTGCCTTCTTGGTAGTGTGATCTTTCTTGATAGAGTTCAAAGACCTGGCCACAGCTATTTCTTTCAAGATACAGGAGCTGTGTCCCATTCTTTTCCCAAGACGTACAGGTTACCACTTCTGTAGTGCAATTATGCCTCTATCCTGACATCTCATCTGTCAGTAGGGTTCTTTAACCCCTGGAATGAGCTTTTAGTGTTCAGACTGAGACTTCAAATGTATGAGTCTACCAGGAATTGTCACGATGGGCAATTAGCTTTCAACTTCAGTATAGGGTAATATTTTCCAAGCATTTCACATTTACAGTTCAGATRTGTATTCTACTGATGCACTGGTGTTTCATGATGAGGATGTGGAGAAGGTCAATTAGCACCACCACTGYCTTCCACAGAGCTTCAGACTGCAAGAACACAATTCCTGTGCACAGGTATCCTTGCTCCTTTCCTGCTRGGGGAATGTCTTTCTGCTAACAATCTGGGAAAAAAAATCATATTCCACTCAGAAGAAACTTGTTGGCTTCTGTAATGCTGCAAGAAGTGCAAGTAAGCAGCATAAGTCTTTTCTGACTCTCTCCCCACTGCGACTATACTACTGTGTACATTAAAGTTTTTTCTCCTTCTCTCACTCCCTACATCTTTGCAAGGCTTGTGAATTACAGGAAGGAGCCATGGAGGTGTGATAACTTGCCTCAGAGTCCCTAGGCTGCATACAGCACAGCAAATCTTGCCATCACGGCTGCCACRGGCAACAATCCACCAGCAATATCGACACTGAACTTGGTTGGAAAGCTTTTATTATACAATTGTAACATCGGGGAAAAAAGTGAACAAAAGCCCTGCAAACACAGCTACTCCTTTCTCTCCCCCAAAATCGAGATGTGAGGCAGTCTTTTGCTGCTGATCACCCTGGGGTGCTCGGGCTGTCCAAGAACACTGCACACCACGATGGTGTGTGCAGGAGCACAGCCCGCCAGCACCATCACTGGCGATGCATGGGCTCAGCAGCCAGCAGATAAACAAAGAAGCAATACCCACTATCAAYGTGTCAAGTATCTATAACCTCTAGCACAGCACAAAGATTACAGCAAACAAAATAGGCGTCTTAGAGGCAAGGAGCTGTAGGAGAGGAGGACAGAAGTGATTGTGAGAGTGGAGCGGRTGAGAATGCCTATCCTGACACTGTGAATGGTGCAGAAATGGAGGGCTGACATGTTGTGACTACGAGTTACCACTAAGACATGCTTTTTACAAACCCAGGCTCCTTTCTCTTACGGTCCTTTAGAAAACATTATCAGGTTTGCAATCAGCCTAAAAGCAAAGCATGACTTGTAGGTCAGATCAGAGAACTCAGCAGCATTATAAGAACAAGTTCCCCTGCAAATACTCTGGAGCTTGCTCAGATCTTTCAGGTACTCATTAGGAATTTGTTTTCAGTGTGTATGGCAATTATTCCAGCTAGCTGAAGATTTCATAATGCAAAAGCTTTTGGTTTCTGACACACCAAGAAAAGGCCAACAGATAAATTACAGATGCAAAGCTGGAGCTCAATAAAACTGATACCTGAAATGCAGACTATTTTAAAGTGATATTAGCAGAGACCCTCTTGATTGCTGTCTTTATTGGTATTTTTAGCCTCTGAACCACTGCCTGAAAACCGACTATACCCTGCACAATCCCGATATGTTGTGCACCAGAAGGTACAGGCCTAATCCTACTTTCCAGATGCATACCCCGTTTCAAAAGCAGTAATGTTCTGTATTCCACCATTTGTGTCCACCTGCAGGCAAAACTGCCTTTGGCTGATCCAAATGGCCATGTCYCTGACCTGGGGAAGCTTCCCAGTTCTTGGAGTAACTATTGTAAATGTTCCCCTGTGTATGCATTGAGAAAAGAGACTCAAYGGTCTGATCCAAGACAGAATTTACATAGTGGGTGGGGTTGTGTGTGTGTCTGTGTCAGGTTTCTGACAATGAAGAGGTTAAAGTTCTGCACCTGTTTTCTAGAGTGAGGAGTATTGTCAGCAAAAACTAAAAAAAAAGTGTGAGAAGCAGATGGAGCAAATAATTTCCCAACCCTTGCTATGTAAACACACTCGAAAGGCTTCAGGCGACTTTTACCCTGGACTCTGTTTTTGTCAGATCAATGACAAGTCACGTTAACAGCAGTGTTTAATTCTATCAATATATGACCAATTGTGTTAGATTGTTTGGCCATTGATTTCACTTAGTGCTACAGTTGAGCACTGAAAGGAACTGCTTTCCCCTGCATTACCACACACGGTGACAAATGCCCAGTGCTGACTTTCAGTATGGCATGCACAGAAGCTCTGACCACTTAAATGCTGGGGGAATACAGCAGGATAGTCTTATGAGTATTATTCTTTATTTATTTTCTGAATTGCCAGGCCATGCCACGCAATTCTATTTAGATTTGAAAGAGGTTGTTTACAGAAACAGCTGAGTAGACAATAAGACATATGACAATTTGTCCACATGAAAATGATAAGGCAGACCTGAGAAGCTGCATAGTGAAGGAAAACGAAACTGAAAAGGCTAATTCCTTTCATATTCACTGTGACTGAAGTGCCTGCCACACCCTGAAGTGCCTGCCTCCATTTCTAGAGACATTTGCTGAGGCAAACACGCATCATGCATGMGAGTTTTGAACAGCAATGATCTAATGACAGTGGTCTTTAGTGTATCATATTTGCAATAAAAACCCTCTGCACCAAATTTCTAGTAGAGATCTATATGGGGTTTATACATCCACCACAACAGATGCAGCTGTCAGCCTGTGGTTTAAAGAAGAAATTCAGGATTTGGCTCTCCTTTCTCCTGACAATGARTAAGTTATTTATAAAATACTTATTAAACTAGATTTATTTGMAAAAAAAAAAATAAAATCACTATAAATTGTAAAAGCCCCGTATTCGAAGTGTTATTCTTCCTCTKGAAATTCTCTGAAACTACAGAAATTTCAAATGACAAATAACCCAGCAATCCTTAGGTTCTCATTAGCAATAGGGTCAACCACTACATGTAAGATAAGACAATTCTTAAGTTATTTTAATAAACCTCTATTATTTAAAGCAAATGACATAATAGAAAACTAATGTTCCACATGATTAAGGTTTATGCTTCTTAAAGAAATATTGCTCCTCTCAAGAAAAATTATGCTGCCTTCAGGTACCCACCTTATAATTTCATGGCAGCCTATCCAAACCTGCTCCCACTGTCATCACACTTGTAAGAAGCAGCTGTGTAAGAGAAAGTCTTGCTCTTCATAGGACCATAGTGACAACGTTTAATTTTAAGTAATCCCATCTGCATCTCTCTCCTGAGTCATCTTAGCGAATAACAAAACTGCTTTGATTTCTTAAACCCTAATACATATGTTTTTATTTAACTATTTTTCTATTTTCATGTAGAGATAAAATTATTTAAATGGCTTTTGTAACTTCCACATGTCCATTCACCATCTTCAGAAGTATTCCTGGGACACAAGTGATGGGACATGCTGAGGCACCATGAGGAGCTCACAGGGCTTTGCACGGGGCGTTCAGCCAGGCAGGGTGCTGGGCTGGGGGTTGCTCTGTAACTTGACTGCTAACAGTGTCTTGATGATATTCTGCTTAGAGCACGCTGGCAAGTGCATGATATACAAATTCATTAAWTGTTCTCTCAATTTACAGCTTTGCATACGTATGGCGCATCTTAGGGTTACCACCAAGATTGTCAAACCAGATGTTCCCAAAGACCAGGAGTTAGACTGGAAGTCTTGAGGAGATAACAAGTCACACAATTTATATGAAAACAGTAAGTGATCAATTCTTTTTTTTTTTTCATATCGTTTAGTCACTGTTTTCTGGCATGTCTCCCCAGAAATAGAAACATATTGTAACATTCCTTATGAAATTTTTTTCTGAATCCGAGGAATGTTGCTAATAGCAAAAAACAGATGAAAGCAAACCCCAGATAAGATCTGAAATACTGTGACTCTCATTAAACTCTAATTAGTGTATCTTGATCTGTCCAAAACTATGCTACAGAACATTTATTTGGCATTACCTGGCCACATTGATGAAGAAATATTTGCCTGGATAACAGTAACTGTGACAGAAAAAACAACACAACAGATAATCTCTAGGTTTTTGTTTGTTTGTTTGTTTTGCTTTTTAAAAGTGCAGAATAACCCAAAAATATTTTTTCCAATTAGCTATTATTTGCTGCAATCCTGCTCCAAATAAGATAGATGCCAAACGCTCTAAAAGCTGAAGTCGAAGAAAGACTAGATTTATAAACCACAGCAGTCACATAGGGAGCTTTTTCACTTATCTCAGAAGTCCAGGATCAACCCCAAAGCCAAGGCATGCATTTAAAACACAGTGCAGCTGCCTTAATTGAAAAAAAATATACAAATACATACGATTCCAACAGGACTCAACTCTGCTCTCTCACTGACCTGCATGCTATTATTAAAGACAGGGAAAACAGCTCTCCAACCTTACCCTCCACTGAGTTGGCAGGGAAAGTTTTCACTGATTTCAACTCAGTTTAACAAGTTTCTGATCTAATGGTGTTCGTTTCTAAATCTAAAAGGGAAGAAAAGTGCACTTATTCACATCCAATGCACCACTGCTGTGAGACAGATATAGCGGAGAGTTGAGTGTGTTTCCCATCCTCTCCCTCCTCCTGATCCACACTATGTTTAAGGAGGCTGGAGGACAGCATCCATCGTCCACTCTTAATTTAGATGGTCAAGAGGTGTGTGCGTACTAAAATAGCACAGGCAGTGGGCTGTTTTGTGCAGCTTCCTAAAGCCTTTAGCCCTTGTGTGCCTTTACAGCATTCAACTTATCAATTTACTTGCAAATGGCTCCCTGAAGTATTAACCCGGGTTAATTATTCGTCAAATATGATTATGCAGTGGTAATGTAAAAAATCGGAAATGCAGGATGGAATTTTTCACTCCAGCGGTTTGGCAATTGTGGCAGCTGGTGGAGAAGCCGGAGTAATTACCAGCCCATTCCAGCTGGTGGATCAGCACTCTGGTTCAAGGCAGGTGGGGGGAAGAAAAAAGCAATAAAGAACCAGAGGAGCGGGAATATGAGCCGTGCCAATCGACGTGGGGAAAATTTCACAGCTGCTGGTGGTGATAAATGAGAGACTGTGGCCCTACTTCTAATCAATACATGTAAATGCTACTCATTACAGCTTTTATACACACTTCTCAATTAGCCTTTCCTCCCACTGGTAACAAGGAATGTCATGCTTTCTGGACTGTGAAAGTGGTTCGGCAGTAAGTTCACCTGCATTGGTGAGACGCAGGAACAACACTTGCAGCTCAGCCTGGCAGCAGGTGGTAGCAGTGGAAGTCTAAATTCCTCCTGTAATGTGAATTAAATGAAATCCCAAGTGTTGTCGTTTAATTAAATGGGTTTTTTAAATACCATTTCCTCTTTCTTGCAGATAGAATAACCTGTTCCCAGACACACTCACTCCTTTGCCTACCCCCAAGTCCTTCAAATGGGGGTGGGAGGGACACCAGCTGAGATAAAGATTTAAACTTGCAAAAAGTTAAGTTCACCCTCCGAAAAACAGACAAATAAAAAGAAGTCAAACCTGCACCCTAATAAAGAAACTATCCTTTTTTTTAGAGTTGAAATTTTTTCTGTTTCATTTCCTCTTTATGAAAAAGGTTTTTTACCCGCATTCCCCTTTGCTATTTGAAGAAGGAAAGCAAGTGGGATGACGCCATGCAGCAACACCTCCTTTCTTTGCAGGGTTAAAAATTGTCACAACCCACTATTTTCCGGGAGTTCAGCCCAACAGAAGCACACTCACTCCACAGACTCACCACAGCCATTCTCCTGCAGTTCCTGGAGCCAAGTTAAATAGCTCCCCAAAGCTCACCTTGTGTCTGTACTGGCTGTCTCTTGACATGGGCCAGCAAAGAACTCAACTCTAAACGGAGATACCTCACTATGTCCCATCCCAGGATATACCTTTCGTCACAAGTCCTACACTTTTTGTGGAGTCACAAAGTCTGCTTGCTTCTTTATTAATCCTAGAAGTTACAGCCCCAATAAAAAAAAAGAACCGATATGTCTGCTAATTTTTTGCAAGTGTTTGTTTAGTGACCACATGCAGCCTTGACAGTCACATTGTTTCACTGAGATTTAAGGTATTTAATGCTTTTCTAAAGGTCTTGTTGTGGGAGTCAAGTGACTTGAGATTATTTTTCTCTTTTCCCTGTCTTTCATCCACACCAAAAAAAAGGGGGGGAAAAAATCTCATCTTTTCATGGTTTTGGAGAAAAGAAACATGAATACAAGGACCATGAAGACTCAAACCCCAAGAAGACGGAAATTACTGTTTAAAAAATCAAAACCCTATGATCTTTACATTCATGATTTTGAGAGCTGATGTTCCCAAAGTGATTAAGCTGTAAACACATCCTGTTCATGAAAACCAATATAGTTATTTTAGGAATATTTTCTTAAGGGCACACAGTCACTATGTACTTCTGAAAATGTGACCACACATTTTCTAGTTCAACCCAAGGGGTAAAATACCCCAATTTCACCACCTAAGGCCTGATTCATCTATTATCATCAACTGGATTCTTCATGCACATCCAAGAGCAGCATCTGACCCTGCAATTTAACTCACACATGTAACCTTTCCACTTGAAAAGCTGCCATTGCACTTTGGGGCAACAATGTGCAAAAAAAGGCCACAGGACAGGATTTTTGGTAGGTCCTTAGTAGTCAGCTAATTTTCCCACTTTACAGAGAAGTCAGAGGTGAAAATAAAATTTTCTAAGCATCATTAAATAATATTAATCCATAAATTTAATTAATTTTGAGACATCTGCTTTGTACACTTCTTCTGAGGGTCACAGATGACATAACGTGCTGTTTACAGCTTAAGTACTCAGACTGCCTATGCATTCAATCAGAGATGCAAGACACGTGGCTGAGTGCTTTCTTGCCTTACCCTTGAGCACAACATACTGAATAAACACCATGTGGCTGTGTAAAACTGAGTTTTTCCAACCAAACAGTGGAAAATTATGATTAGAGATATAACACAAAATACAGTAATGGTGTGCTTCTCCTACTGCTAGAGATGTGCCTTATTGAACCAACATGTGATGGGTTGGGAGTACATGTGATACTAACTGAATTTTAAAATGCATACAAATGCACTCTACATACATATGTAATTCTAGCTTCTTTAATCATAATCACTTAACTGGCTTTTTTTAATTAAGTTTAAATTTTTGTCCTTTGCTGATGGGTGAATCTGGCCAAATAAGGCTGAATAACCTCCACCCAAAGGGTTAATTTGGCCCTTTGCACTAGTTCAGCTACAGAGACTTTTCAAAGCTGTGCTAGAAGTGGGACATGCACAATCCCCACACTCAGGCAAGCCCTGAGGCAACCTGCGAATAGGAGGCAGCAGCTCCCTGGCAAGAGGTCGGAGACTGCAACAAGGACACTTCTCAAAGCAGGGAGTCCCAACAAGCCATCGGTGTCAAGTTGTTATCTAGAGAGAACGCTGGCTAATCTGGAGCTTTGTAAAATAGCTGCCTCACCTAATGCTGAGCCATGCTCCTACTCCATTCATTGCTGTTTTCAGAGAGATCATTATGTTTATTGTGACATTTTTACAAGGTGAAAATACTAATTCTTTGTGGCAAATCTTAACACAAGTCTATGTACTCACACTAGCAGCTTGCCCCCTTTAGAAATACATACTTTTACAACCCTTCAGAGTGTTTGGATTGATGAGGATCTGCCATACCTTCTGTCCATTGAATGCATCAATATTTACTTACTATTATTGCATCTTAACACAATGTATTTCTGACACACACACTTTTAATGAAATATGATATACACACTTGATGCAAAATTATCTTAAAAACACACTGTTACTGATACTCTAGTATATATATAGTCAATCATCTTTTCACCATGTGATCATATTTATAATTATACACAATCTTATTTGTTTCCCTAAGCATATTATCACGGATCTATATCCACATTTGTTTTATAGACAATGCTTCCATTATTTATTAAATGTGTATATGTGTATTCTTTTTACATGCTGACATGTTTCATAATGATAGAAAAACGAGTGAGGAACAAGAGGTGTCAAAGGAGCACCGCAGATAGAAGCAACAAGGTGTTTTGCATAATGATTTACATGTTTTCATATGTAGTTTTCTTCTAAAATACATTGTTATATTGTTATATTGACAATATATTGGCTCTTTTTATTGAACACTAAACCATATATTTGCCATCTGAATAGGAGAACCCCCACACATTTCAATACTTCTTCAGAGATCCCATTCTGTACTGCCCTAATACCACAAGGTTCTGGGTTTGTGTCTCTGCCTGTCACAGGTCCTGTAGGATATTAGAGAGCTTCGCTACTTCTTGTCACTACAACTCACCCAGCTCTGAACTCCCAAGCTGTCAGTGACATTATTTCAACTCATCTACTTTACAGGCCCAGGATTTGCACTCATCTCAACTTCCACATTAAAAAGAGAAAAAAAAGAATTTGAACAGTTTGTCAAAATGGAAGTTTGCACCTTAAAATAATTGTCACATCTTGCAGCTTTTCATTAGCTCATGCACTTAGACTGCAAGCTCTAAACATAAATATATTACAGTTTTTCCCATTATGTTACCCATAGCCGATGCTATTTGCTTCAAGCACTAGTAAAAACTTCCCATGGCAATTACACTCTAATCAGTCTCAAATAGTCAGAAGGAAAACTGGAGAAAGAACATAAATGACAACTACTTGCAACTTGGCTGCTTTTAGTGAGAAAGGTGTTGCATCTTTCAGAATCAGGACTTTATACTGAAGGGTGACCTGTTTCCCACTGGACTTTCAAAACTTTTCATTCTGCCTTCAGCAAATACCCACAGAATATTTTATACTCTCAGTTCCAAGAAAGTCTCTTCTTTATAACCATTAAGGTGTTGAATACTTTCAGTTTCACTAAGCACCTTTCTTCAGAAGGGTGGATAAAAACCACCCTTACAAATTACTCAGGGATGGCCTCTGAGTCTACCATAATGGTATATTTTTGTCACAGTCTTCAAACCTACTCTGATATGCTCAAAGTCAAGATGGTGATACGGATGCACCACCAATATGTTCCAACAAACTCATCGTAACGCAGACATCAACATTGCTTCTGATTTGGGACACCCTTCCAGGTCTACCAATTATGTTAGGATTACTAGACCACACTTGGACAGGTCTAGTTCTTGCCCCTCTCAAAGGCTGGAGTGATGAGAAACACCAGTATGCTCTGGTGTTTCTACTATTCTACTACTCTCCTATTCAACCCAAATTCTCCATCTGGAAATGGAAAATCCAAGCTTTTTTTTCTTCTTCGGTGGATTTGTTTTTCTAACAAAAATTATTGAAAAAAAAAAAAGTTGCTTTCAGGACTGCTAACCCAGCCAATGTAATTTTCGCTACATACACATATGGTGGAAAAATAAATACACCTGTACAAATTAAAGCAAGACTTTTCCACTGATTTTGAAGATACCACAGCTGGCTACAATTTACTAGTGTTTGCAAAAATACACAAACACAAAACCAACCTAACACAACAAAAGCTATTCTGGTTTTGTTGCCTGTGCTTGACAGACATAACTGTTCCATTGTTCCACATGCCTTAGAGAATGTGAGAACTTTCTCTTAATTTTCCAATTATTTTCTTGAATTGTCACCTTTTTATTCTTCCCCTGTTAGCAATCCTAGTATTTCCTAAATTTCCTGGAAAACTTTCCTGGTTATGTGCTCCCTGCTTGTCAATAAATTATTGCTGTTTTCCACCAAGCAAATAAATCCCTGAGTTTTCTCAAGTTATTCTGAAGTATGGACATGAATCATTCTGCCCCAAGGTAAGTTTAAACATACTGTCTGTTTTCCGCAGGTATCTAAGACACTGCATTTATTATGCCTGCAACTATTTTATTTTAGAACTTCTCCAAAGGCTGAATTCTAGCTTGCATGAACACAGATCATGGCAATATAGCATACGTGAAGACATGGAGCATGCTGGCTTTTGCACAAGCTGTTAATGAGCTGTACCAAAATGGTAGCTGTCACTTTGCATTGGATCAGGGCAATCTGTACAATGTAAGGAAATTAAAAGCTCCCAGTGGCAATGGATCCCGTTTCAGTCATTAGCTGCTAGGGAGTGACAGAGACCATTCAGAGGACCAGCCCCCTGTGAGGTTCTTTGGTCCCCAGGGGATTCACTGCTAATGCTGTTTTATGCCCCACTTCTTTGTGATGCAGAGTGAGCACAAATGAATTACTATTTAATTTTTTTATTTAGGTGCAGCTAACGTTGCAGGGGAAACAAAAATACATCGAGAGGAGAAAAACCCCACAAAACATGGATGCATTAATCTAACAATCAAGATGGCCACACAAGAGATTTGGTGGAGGCCTATAGAGTACCTGTGTGGATGCGTGTGTGGTAGATACATTATGATACAATGAATACCAAATATGTATTTCACAGTCCTTTACTATTTTCCTTTGAAGTAGGTCCACTGAGACTGAATTAGAAAAGCAAAACCTCCATTAAGTCTTATTTCAATATAAGACATATGGGAGAAATATCTATCCAGCTGTCTATCTATATTTTAACAGAGTCTGAGAATATTTGCTTCAGTCTTTGTGTTTCAAAAGAGAACGAATCAGGCAGAAGGACAGAAGGTTACAGATTAGTCCTGGTCATTGCTCAAAGAGTGTGGGTTATAAATAATAAAGGAGAAAAGGGTGAAGGACACTAAAATATAACTTGAGATCCACAATGGAATAATCAAAGCAATGAATCTAATTTCAGCTTAAAAATACCAAGAAACTTTGGACTGAATATCTCTGTGCTGCTCTCTTCTGAAATATAGGAACTAATACACTAACACATATTTTTAACAAGTTCCATCAGGAGAACAAACTAAAATGTCTCGCTTTTCAATGCACTATAGATGATGCGAATGTTTGTACACGTGCATCTGTATGTATAGATAAATGTATCTATATATACTTATAATCTATAGATATTGATTGAAAGTTCCATGCTAAGCACAAAACGTTAAATTGTGTTGCTATCTAATGTAAAATAGATGATAGCCAGCCTACTCGCACCTGGTTTGTGTGTATGTATGTATATATGCATATATTGCATATATACACCTACACATATGTGTGTATATATATAAAAATATTATGTATATACACACACCTACACATACATGCACAAATTGTTGTCATTGCTAGAGAACTGGTTTTAAAGTGCAAAAGGTGGGGCTAATCTTGCAGACATGCCTCATGACAGTGACAAATCTGACACACTTGCAAGATGAGGCATATTAGGTGAAATGCTGCAAGGTGCTGAGAGGCAAGCATCTTCTTCAATACACAACCCTTTTCCCTGGTGGTGAGAGGGCTCTGCACTGCTAAAGAAGCAGACGTCCTCTGGCAGGATCACCTTCGGCAGGGTCTTTTCCAAGACTGGTTTTTAGCCAGGTAACTCAGTGTCAAAATGAGGCAAGGAAGAAGTGAATCACACAGTGAACACATTCAAAATTATGAAAGGGCCTGAAAGATAATTTTCTCCAGCCTCTTGGTTCAGATGCTTCTAGGCCTGACCCCTGTATGTGTCGCAGTAATGGAAAATCCCACTATTCCGTCAGGAGCTGGATCAGGCCATCTGTTTATCCAAAGTATAGGCTTTCCTAAAGACGACAACTGACTACAGATGAAATGATGACATTTACAGACAACCCTGGGGCTAAAGTGATTTTCCTTCTAGATACATCTCATGAAAGTATGTTTAGTGTTTCATGTGCTCAAGCAAATTGAAGAGCCACAATCTCACTCAGATCACCAGGTCAAAAGAAAAATGAAATTGTAATCAAGCATATGGAAATAAAGACTTACTAATACTAAGTTTGTTTGGTCTTAGGGGTGCCATCTCATAACGCTGAAGTGATCAAAGCTGGGATTTTAATGTCCTAAAACAAAAAACCAAGCAAAACAGACTAAGGTAGTGGAGGTGGAATCACACAGCACAGCCACGGCTCTCAAAAGGCCCTGCAGTGAGTCTGGGACTTCTGGCACATGCAGGTCAATTGAGAAGGCAGCAGGGATTCTCCGAGCAGCCAGTCACTACCATGTGGGTAAGATGCATTTTTCTAGGGGATTTTGAAATTATTTATTCCCCAGAGTAGCTTCTGAACTGTAGGAAGAAGTAATTTTGTTCAGTGGTGTCCTGGGAACAGGGAGGGGGCAGAGCTTGGAGCAGTGTGGGCATGGATAGGCTGCTATTCTATAGCACTGATGGCTTCAGGGGCAAGAGAAGGTGAGCACCATTTTCGTTTCCCTTTCTTCCGTGGAGAGGTTGCTGAGGCCAGCTGCATGGACCCTGCCCTCTCTTGCCGCTGCTCCTCCCTTCTCGCCCCTTGGGAGAGTGTGGCTCTGGGTGGAGAACACAGCTGAGCCCAGTGGAGAGAAGTGCAGTGGTCAAAAGCAGTGGTGCCATAGGAAACCAAGCCTCAGCAGACTGGATTGGTCAACAGCAGCGGCACCGGTGCAGCAAGCAGCCATAGGGAACAAAGCGGCAGCACAGCGCAACACTGATGATCTAGCTTTTGGGGGATTGTCCGTCATTTTTTTCCAGTGTCTTGGGCTTGGGGACACGGAGAGCACTGCAGGGAGCTCCTGCCATGTTGTCTTTGTCTGAGGAAACCATGTGGTGCTGTGAGAGCCCGCCATCTTGTCTTTGTCCCAGTGGCCACACAGAACTAAGTCAAGGTGGTGAACACCTTTTTGTGTATAAAGCACCTTCTCTTTTTATATACTTTTGTCGTTAACATTGCTGCTGTTACTGTGTGTTTCTTATTCTGTTGCTTTAGGCTTTCAGTAACTTGTCATCTCAACCCATATCTGTCTCCAAACTTGCTCTCTAGACACAGCACTTTTTTTCCAGAGCCACTGCAGAATCATGGATCGGCAGTGACAATTGTCCTGTTCAGTTTTGGTACACCTGAGATGAGTCTCACAAGTCTCCACAAGCTGGACTCCTCCAGTAAGTTAGCTTCCAGCAATTAAGAAGGTTAAGTGTGAAAAAGGTGATTTCTCAATAATGATAGAAGAGCCAAATTTGGAGGCTTTGAGGGAACAACACCCTGCCAAATTTTTTTCCACTATATACGAGACAAAGCATAAATAAACTAACAGCTCTGGGCAATACATATTTCCCTGCTGTTAGTTCAGGAAATGGTTGAGTCATCACCGTTGCAGGCAAAACCTACCCTCAGGAATCATGCGACACAAAAAGTTTTAGTCTTAAGTTTAAAAACTTAAGACTGGAGCTTAATAAAATCAAACATTTCTGAAAACACACTGGAAAATATTAGGCAAGCCTAGCTATATGAGTTTCTTCCAGTTCTTATGACATAAAAAACGTTTCAGGACATATCTTAGCTAAATTTGCTACTCAGATCAAACATGAGTGTACCTCTACACCCATGTCTATAACAAGAGTAATTTTGTACCCATGCTGCAAGTTCTAATTGCATATTATAGTAGTTAATCCACATTCACAATTTGAAACAGTCTGAAAGAGAAAATTGTCAAATTTCTGTCTTTGACAAATGTGAAATTGTACAAATGTCAGTACATGTAACTGTAAATAAAACAGAGAAGAAAAAAGCTCAAAATAAAGGTCAGTGAAAGCGGAAAGTCTCCCTCCTAGACATAACACAGTATAGAAAGTTATTACCAGGCCTTCCAGGCCTTGTGCAACTTTGCCCCCTTCTACATCTCATCTCTAGTTGCTCATGACCTCTGCTTTACCAGTTCAACTTACCCTTCAACTATCTAAGATGTTTATATAACCCCCATTACTATGGTACTGGAAAAAATCTCACAATCTTTTAATGTTTTTATCATTGTGAGACAGGGCCAAGCTATTATCCCTACTTTATACAGAGGGAACCTGGGCGGAGCAAAGGTAAGGCACATTTTTTAGGTGCTTAGAGCCTAGCATTAAGTTAAGGTGCTTGGAAACTCTTAGGAGAAAGTCCATATAAAACCATCAAACTGCCTCAATTTATGTTCGTCCTCTTTTATTTGATCCTCCTCAATTATTTTGAGAGTCCCTTGTTCCACAGCCATTTTCAAAAGTGACTACCATAGACATTGCCTATAACAGTGGAAATGAATGGAAGATAACCTTTAAAATCCCATGGACCAGATTTTCAAAGGTGTTTAAATACCTAGCTCTCACACTTGAATAACCTGGACCTAAGGCACTCCCAAAAAACCAGCTGAGATCTTGCCATGCC
Organism: Amblyornis subalaris; assembly: GCA_018881555.1. Lineage (NCBI taxonomy): Eukaryota > Metazoa > Chordata > Aves > Passeriformes > Ptilonorhynchidae > Amblyornis > Amblyornis subalaris. Next base: position 357,476 of record JACAXG010000247.1, on the reverse strand, counting down.
CACAAGGGCAGTGTTTTAATACCTGTAAAATTTGGGCTGTACCCACCAGTGTCACAAGAAGCATGAAAAGTGAGAAGAAGCTGCATTCTTGACTCCTTCAGAAAGAACTTCTTTGAAGCACCGTGTTTTTTCTCTGGTATCTGTCACAAATTAATTCTCTTCACCAAAGAAACTGCCAAAATCCGGGAGCTCACACATTCCTTCCTCTGCCAAAACCACTCTTCATACTAATTTCTGGTTTGCTGTCCGCTACTGTCTCTGGAACTTTACTTTGCATTCAAGTGAAATCCTGATTTTCCACACATTAAAAATTAGAGGATCTATGCTAATTACTAGCTTATATCTTGTCTATATAAAGAACTTGCTGTTTTACCTTGGATAATATGGCTTCCTCCGTGGTTGAGCGTGCTTGGTCCAAGTTCTGTGGCGGGAGTCTGAACACTTCTGTACTCCCAAAAAAGTGCCAAAAATCCCCAAAAATACACTTGCTGGTTCTGTTGTAATTTCCAGTATCATCATCAAGATTCAAAGATTATCTCAAAGCGAATCAATTCCACATCCCCTAGGTGAGGCTATGCAGATTCACAGGCCTTAGGTAGATGTCAGTGCATTGCTTTACTCTCTGTTCAGATTAAGGGTTTGCTTTGTGTCTAGGAGAGGTTAAGGTCTTTCACTTTTTAATATTTTATAGAAGCTCAGACCTGTTATTCACTGAGAAAAACATTAATAGGAGGCCAAACGTTCCTAACGCCATGGCAGTTTTAGGAGTATTAAAAGTCAAGAAAAAACCCTAAGCTCTTTCTCAGTGCTTATCACAGTATTTTCAAATGTAAACATACAGACTTTTACTATGTAGATTTTCCATTAGTTTCTTAACATAGGGAAGGAAATATAGTTTTTTTTCTAATGACAGAGCAAGGAAACATGATAAGCAAAAGTTGCCCTCATATTTACAGAGTCAACTAAAATCCCTTTCCACTTTTAACTAAACATGGTGTTCTTCAGTCCCTTCCTGAACTACTTTCTAAAATTGTGAGCTACTGAGCACAGTGAGTGTTGCAAACGCAAATCAGGCAAGAAAAGTGTGCAGCCTACATGAAAATGTATAACAATTGTACTTCATGGTAAAAAATTCAATGTCTGTAAAATATGACTGACACATTTCCCTAAGAAACACTAAATTAAGATCTCACTTTATGCTTGCCTGGCTTGAAAATTTGAAGGTAAAATATTCTGCACACAATTAATGAATTGATGAAATTGACACTAAATGAGGAGGCAGCAACAAAAGGAATATTAAGAAGGTTGCTTTTAAGACACTCCTAGAACACTGTCTCAAAACAATAATCAAAGTGCCTTCCTCTTAGCCTGTTAAGGATATCTAGTTCCCCAAAAAGGATTTAAATCAAATATTGCCCTTAACCTATTCTGTCTCAAAGTCCACATCATCCCAAACATATAGGGATGTTATGTCTCAAACATGGCTTATTAGGAAATGTAGCCTGCTGCTTGGTTTATTTTTATAAAAAAGAAGCATGAAATACTAGTACAGCATATTGTGTGTACAGAGGCTTTATTAGAATAATCTCTCCCTAAAGATGCTTTAAGACTAACCCATCCACTGACCCATGAAGGGTAAATGCTAAATTCTTACAGTCAAATATATTCATTGTAACTCTCAGAAAAAGATGGATGAGCTGTAACTCCTCTTTAAATTACTGTGAGATGGATAAGTACGTACTATCACCTGGAAGGTGATCACCATCACTAGAAGCATCACCTCCTAGCTGTTAAAGATGACTGAATTCTGACAAAGGAGGTTTGTTTACATAGCCATAAAACTGCTATGATATCTCACTCTCTCTCTGTGTCTCACTCTACATATTTATAACACTGCTTTCATAAGAAGGTAAATTTCGATGCTTCAAAAGCAACTGGAAAGCAAACTTTTATTTAAAAATTTCATTTTTTTAAGAAGGCAACATAATCTAATAATTAATTTACAAACTGCCAAACTCCTAATCTTAAATCAGAAACTAATTTCTGAAAACAGTAACTGTGCACGCTTTGCAGCATGAGGATTTTTGAAGATCCACTGAAGACTAAACACAGTGAATTTCCTTAAGCTCAGCCACTGACAACAGTTCTGTAGTACATGGTATCAGGGCTTGGCCCCAGCAGCATGTGGCTAAATACCTGTAGGTATCACAGAAGACCAGTGAGAATTTTGATCTCAGGATCCAGACCAGGGACTTTAACTCCACAAACTGGGAGTCCTCACAACACTTGGAGCTTCATTTGAACCCGAAGGAGCTCAGAGACTAATCCTTAGTGCATTGTAACTTTGCCATAGGGGTTATCAGTGTAGAGGGGACAGAACCCACCAGGACAGAGGGARCCACGGGGTCCAGTTCTGCTGCATTTTTGCTCAGTGGGAAGCTGGGAGTCAAAACCTACTACCTCTCAGAAGTACAAGATCCAGGCAAAATCACGTTAGCCTCTGGCTCCCTCTGCCAGCTGAGGTCTACACAAAGATCAGACGTTGACACAGAATTTGTCTGGAACCAAGAACCATGTATCAGCATGGTCTACCCTACTCTGAAAAAATACAAATGCATCACCTTCCCACCACCACCTCTTAAGATGCTCAGAATAGTGCAGGATAGTGCAGAGTTACTTGATGAATATTTACCAAGCTTGTGGCTTACAGCTCATGAGCTGTGCTGCTCTGGCCCAACACTACATTCAGCATTCAAGGCTCAGAACTGCACATGCTTCCTGGACCAACGACAACACTAGGTACAAGGGATCTTCCTCAGACATCAGAGAAATATCCCACACAAAAATTATCTGAACAAAATCTACTCTCACTCCAGAAGCTATCATTTCCTAAGACTATCATTTCAGGATTGGTACTGTGGAGTGCACTATTCGTAGAAATCTCCCTCTCTTGCTGCCTTGAATATTAGGTGTCTTTCAGCAGTTAACACCCCCAAATTTCTAACTCCTSGTACACTGCTTCAACAGGCTGCCCTGACGTCATGGACCACACTTGCCTAGTGAGGTATCCTGCATCTTGAAAACCTGGAAAACAATCCTGGTTTGGATTGGAGAGGGGTGTGGGGGATGTTTGTGGGTTTAGGGTTTGTTTGGTTTTTTATTTGGGGTGGTTTTGTTTGGTTGGTTTTTTAAGGTTTTGAGACAGATTTAAACCATAAAACTATAGTACTTAAGCCTCAGTATTAAAAGTTGATACGTTATTAGAAACATAGACCAAATCATGTGTCTATTGCAGTATACAAAAAAATTATCAACTACATTAATGATAGAGAGTTACATTTAATTGATGAGCACATGTGGACACAAGAACCAAAATGAAAACCACGGCTGTTTGATAAATCCATGATTGCTCCTGGTACAAATTCCAAAAGCATCAAACACCATAAAGAAGTAAGTAACTATAATCTAATGAGTCAGAGAAGACAACTCCCAGACACATAATTTTTCAAATCCTGTCTGCTCTCTGTGATGCTTGCGGTATCTCCCAGTCTCCTAAAATGGTTTAAATCTAGTTTAATTAGAGAGAACCCTCATGTAATATTAGGGGAATTGTTTGTAAAGTATGATAACAATAATCAGAGTAATTAAATCTGTTAATTGAAGATACTCAAGCAACAGGTGAAAACTTTTTACTAATTTTCTTGGTCTTCAAGGCCCGTCTGTCTAACTATAGAAAGTAAAATTATATTAAATGATGTTCTGAAGCTTATTTTTTTTAAAAATAACTTCAAAATTTAGAAATAGGATGTACTACAAATGAGAAAAGGATCACATTATTAAAATCTAAAATACTGGTGCAAGTTCAGAGTGACTCAGAATGAGCATAGTATCAGGTAAATGCAAATAAAATTCAAGAATAAAAAATTAACTCATTTTAAAATTGCAAACGTTTGTGTTTCGCCGTCTACTCCCCCCACATCACAACACCCTCAATTAAGAAAAAAAGAAGGGTAGTAATCATTGGCGACTCCCTTTTAAAAGGAATTGAGGGCCCCATATGCCTACTAGACTCGACCCATAGGGAGGTGTGTTGCTTCCCTGGTCAGAGATGTCACCAAGAAACTTCCTAGCCTGGTACTGTCCACTGATTATTACCCACTACTGATGAAGTCCCAACAAGAAGGCTGTGGATGAACAAGAGGGACCTCTGGGCCTTGGGACAAATGGTCAAGGGATCTGGAGCACAAGCTGTGTTCTATTCTGGCCTGCAAGTTGCAAGGAATTTTGGGGCAAGAAACAGGAAAGTCATGCAGATGAACACTTGGCTTTGAGACTGGTGTTACCAGCAGAATTTTGGGGGTTTTGATCATGCATCAATTTATATGACACAGAGCCTGCTGCAACAAAGAGGGTCCACCTGTCATAAAGGGGGAAAAGAATCTTAGCTCAGGAGTTAGCAGGGCTTGTTGAGAGAGCTTTAAACTAGATTTAAAGAGGGATGTGGATAGAAGAGATTGGAAGAGGGATGTCAAGCCAGGCTTGACAAAGATAAGGTGTGGTATGGGGAGAACTATAGTGACCACCCAAATAGCAAAAGGAGGCTCAAAAAGGGATAACTCCAGCAAGAACAAACATCCAAAGACATAACCACAAGACAGGACTATGGGGCAGTCCTTCTCATCCCCACTTGGATATTGACTCAATCATAAAATACCTGTACACCAACGCATGCAGTATGGAGGAACTAGAGAACTATGTGCACTCACAGGGCTTTGATTTCATTGCATTTATGGAGACATGGTACGATAGTTCACATGACTGGCATCATAGAAACATAGAATATTCTGAATTGGAAGGGACCCACAAGGATCATCACAGTCATGACTGAGTGCAGCTATCGATGGCTGTAGGCTGTTCGGAAAAGACAGGGGAGGAAGGAGAGGTGGAGGCATCCACCACGAGAGGTGGATTGAGTGTGAAGAGCTGTCTTTGAAGAACAGCCACAAACAGGTTGAAAGTCTGTAGGTAAGAGTCAGAGACCGAGGCAACAAAGGGAACATTGTGGTTGGTGTCTACTACAGGCCCCTGATCAAGGGGAGCCTATTGATGGAGCCTTCTTGCTCCATTTACAGGAGGCATAGCACTTGCAGGTTCTCGTCCTGCTGGGGGACTTCAACCACCCCAACATCTGCTGGAAAAGTAGCACGGTGAGCTGTAGGCAATCCAGGAGATTCCTAGTATGCATGGAGGATAACTTCTTGACCCAGACAATAGAAAGCCCTACAAGAAGAGATGCGTTACTGGGTTTGTTGGTTACCAACACAAATGAGCTTATTGGGGATGTCAAGATTTGAAGAAGCCTGAACTGCAGTGATCATGCACTGGTGGATTTTGCAGACCTGAGGAATATGGGTCAGGTAAGGAATAAAGTTAGGCTCCTGAATTTTAGGAAAGCAGACTTCCAGCCCTTCAGGGATTTGGTGGGATCCCCTGGGAGACTGTCCTCAGGGACAAGAGAGTGGAACAGAGTTGGCAGACCTTTAAAGAAGCCTTACATAGGATGCAAGAGCTAGCAATCCCCAGGAGCAAGAAATCAGGCAAAGAAGGCAAGAGACCAGTATGATTGAGTAGGGAACTGCTGGTCAAACTAAAGGGAAATGAGCAAATGCATGGACAGTTGAAGCTAGGACTGGTGACCCAGAGTATAGAGATGAAGTATGATTTTGTAGTGATGGGAGGAGAAAGGCCAAGGYGAAGATGGAACCAAACCTGGCAAGGGATGCAAAGAATAGCAGGAAGGGCTTCTACAGGTGTGTTAACCAGAAAAGGAAGGTCAAAGAAGGTGTACACCTGTGGCCCTGCATTTTGCAGTTCTTCAGATGTGCAGTGTTTTTGGTTCAGTGAAATAGTTTCTCACGCACTTTTGTGTAAACACAGTTTTGTTGACCTAACCGGCAAAGATTGTTATGAATTCCTAACCTATATGATAGACAATTCTATTGACCAGTGGACAGCAGGAGGTGGCATTCCTATCCTCCAATCCACGGTACTTTCTTAAAACATATAAATAAAGTTAGGGCAGAGGCCRGCTCTCTCTTCTTCCTCCCTTTTGGCCTCTGCCTGTTGGAGAACACTGACAGCTGTCTCCGTGTGTTTATTCGAACCCGAGAACAACATACACCCTCTGATAACAATGCTGGAAAACTGGCAACAATGGATGAGGAGAAAGTTGAGGTACTCGACAACTTTTTTGCCTCACTCTTCAATGGCAACCTCTCTTCCCACACCTCTTGAGAGGATGGAGAGCAGGATGGGGACTTGGGGAGTAAACTCCCTCTTACTGTAACAGAAGATCAGGTTCATGACCAGCTGAGGAATCTGAATGTACATGAGTCTCTGGGACCTGATGAGATGCATCCCAGAGTCCTGAGGGAATTGGCTGATGTAGTTGCCAAGCCATTCTCCATGATATTTGAAGAGTCATGGTAGTCAAATGAAGTCTCAGGTGGAAACGTTGTACCCATCTTTAAAACAGGTAGAAAGGAGGACCTTGGGAATTACCGACCTGTCAGCCTCACCTCTGTGCCTGGGAAGATCATGGAACAGATCCTCCTAGAAGCTGTGCTAAGGCACATGGAAGACAAGGAGGTGATTTAGGACAACCAGCATGGCTTCATCAAGGGCAAGTCCTGCCTGACCAATCTAGTGACCTTCTCTGATGGAGTGACTGCATTAGTGGATGAGGGAAGGGCTACATATGTCATTTATCTGGACTTGTGTAAAGCCTTTGACACTGTCACAACATCCTTCTCTCTAAATTGGAGAGGGATGGGTTTGATGAGTGGACTGTTGGATAAGACATCGGTTGGATGGTCGCATCCAGAGGGTAATGATCAATGGCTCAGTCTCAATGAACATTAGTGACAAGTGGTGTCCTTCAGTGGGTATTGGGGCCTGTGTCATTCATTAATGACATAGACAAAGGGATTGAATGCACCCTCTGCAAGTTTGACACCAGCGTGACACATGACACCAAGCTGAGTGGTACAGTTGCCACACCTGAAGGATGGAATGCCACCCAGAGGGACCGGGACAAGCTCAAGTGGACCCATGGGAATCTCATGAGGTTCAATAAGAGCAAGTGCAAGGTGCTGCACCTGGGTTGGGGCAACCCCTGGTAGCAATACGGGCTGGGGGATGAACAGATTGTGAGCAGCCCTGTCGAGAAGGACTTGGGGATGCTGGTGGATGAGAGGCTGGACATGACCCAGAGATGTGCACTCACAGCCCAGAGAGCCAACCATCAAAAGCAGCGTGGCCAGCACGGTGAGGGAAGTGGTTCTGCTCCTCTGCTCTGCTCTGGTGAGACCCCACGTGGAGTGCTGAGTCCAGCTCTGGGCTCCTCAGCACAGGAAGGACATGGATATGTTGGAGCGAGTCCAGAGGAGGCCACCAAGATGATAAGAAGGCTGGAGCACCTCTCCTATGAGAAAAGACTGAGAGAATTGAGATTGTTCAGCCTCGAGAAGAGAAGGCTTTGGGATGACGTAATTGCTGCCTTCCAGTACAAGAAGAGACCCTACAAGAAAGAGGGAGAGGGACTTTTTACAAGAGCATGTAGTGACAGGACAGGGGGGAATGGATTCAAACTAGAAGAGAGTAGGTTTATATTAGATACTAGGAGAAAACTCTTTACTGTGAGAGTGGTGAGGCACTGGAAGAAGTTGCTCGGAGCAGTTGTGAATGCCCCATCCCTTTCAAGTGTTGGGGCAAGGTGTTCAAAGGAGGTGTTCAAAGCCAGGCTGGATGAAGTTCTGAGCAACCTGGTCTAGTGGTGCCCCTGCCCATGGCAGGGGGGTTAGAACTAGATGATCCTTAAGGTCTCTTCCAACCCAAGCCATTCTATAATTCTATGATTCTACGAAGTCCACCTTCCAGCCCTGCAAGGGCAGCCCCAAGAACCTAAGAAAACAAGGAACCTATTTTCAACAAAGGGTATAGAAACCTATTCTTGTTTAAATTTCAACAGCAAGGACCTAGGGAAGATGTGATTACTCAATGCAAGTATATTTTTTCCCTAATAATTTGGGATGATAAAAACAAAAACAGATGGGTACAAACTGGATATGAATGTTTCTAGCTGATAATTAGAACGGTTCCTAACTACTGCAGTACAAGGTTTGGAATGAGGTTTCTAGTAGGATTAGCAGGTAAACCAATGCTTATATACATATGTGACAGCACAAGAGTTAAAAACTTCATTTTGACTCAAGATAAGATAGTTCTGAAGCGCTACATGCTGTAGGAAAGACAGACCAGGAAAGTGTGGTGGTGGAGTTGCTCTCTATGTGAGGCAACATTTGAAATTTATCAGGCTCTGTCTTGGGGTGGAGGACAAGCAAGAGCTTATGGGTTAAGATAAAACAGCATAGTAAGGGTGACATTGTGTGGGTGTTTGCAACAGGTAGCCTGAGCAGGAGAAGAAAGTGTATGATGCCTACAGGCAGCTTGAAGCACTCTCAAAGTCACAGGCACTGGTTCTTGTGGGGGACTAACTACCCTGACACTTGCTGGAGAAACAACACAGTGAAGCACAAACAGCTCAGGAGGTTCCTGGCAAGCACTGATGACAACTTCCCAACACAGGTAGTGGAGAACCCCAGAAGGAACTGTGTGCTGCTCAACCTCTTACTAGCAAACAGGGAAGGTCTTGCTGGAGATGTGAAGGTTGGGAGCAGCCTTGGCTGTAGTGACCATGAGACCCTGGAGCTCAGTATTCGGCAAGGAGGAAGCAGGGCAGCAAATAAGATTGTAACCATGGACTTCAGGAGAGCTGATTCTAGCCTCTTTAGGGATCTTCTTGAAAGAATCCAGTGGGAACAGGTTCAGAGGGAAGAGAAATCCAAGAGCTCGTTGATATTCAAGGATCACTTCCTCCAGGCCCAAGAACGATGCATCCTGATGAGCAAGAACTTGGGCAAAGGAGACAAGAAGATCTTCGTGTATGAATAAAGAACTCCTGTCAATACTCAAACACAAGCAGAAAACATACAGGAGATGGAAATAGGGTCAGGTCACTTGGAATGAATATAGAGGGGTTGTCAGTGTAAATAGAAATGAGACAAGGAAGGTCAAAGCCTGTCTGGAATTAAATCTGGCCACGAGTGTCAAGGACAACAAGAAGGGCTTCTTCAAATATATCAATAACAAAAGGAAAACTAAGGATAGTGTGGGCCCTTTACTAAAGGGAGGGGGAACCCTTGTCACCTATAAGTAAAACTTTGTAAAGGAAGGCCTTGTAAAACCCTGGCTCAGGCCTATTACTTAGCCTAAGTAGAAAAAGGACTGTGGGAAAGAGACTCGGCTGAATTAGAGCCAAGAAAACAAGTTATGTAACCATCCCATGTTCACATCATGGTATATGGTGGTTGGTTGAACTTAGTTTGTTATGCCTTAAAAGTATGTAAACTAATAACAGACTAACAGCTTAAAAAGCCTGGATTTTTGCAATAAATCTCCCTCCTTTGCACCTGCCTGGGGTCTCCACGTCGCTTTGAATCTCAAATTGCTACAAACCCTGGTAATGAAAGGATGCAGAGTAGGCAGAGTAACTGAATGCTTTCATTGCATCATTGTTCACTGACATGGCCAACATGGAACATTGGAAGGAAGACTTTCCCTCACTCAGAGGATTGGGTTAGTGAACACCTAGGCAGATTCGATGTCAACATGTCCATGGGTCCTGATGAGATGCATCCATGAGCTGAGAGAGCTGGTGGACACCACAGCAAGGCCTCTCACAGAGATTAGGTGAGGTGCCTGAGCACTGTGAGAAAGCAAATATCACCCTGGTCTTCAAAAAGAGCAAGGAGGACCCAGGGAACTACCAGCCAGTCAGTGCAAACTCAATCCCTGGAAGAGTGATGGAGTGCCTCATTCTGGAGGTCATCTCTATCCACATGGATGACAAGAAGGGGCTCAGGAGTAGTCAGCATGGATTCACTAAAAGCAAATCATGTTTGACCAACCTGATGGCCTTCTATGATGAGACAATTCCCTGGATGGGTGAGGGGAAAGCAGTGGGTATTGGCTACCTCAACTTCAAAAAGGCTTTTGACACGGCCTCTCACAATATCCTCATAGGTAAACTGAGGAAGTGTGGACTGAATAAGTGGACAGCAAGGTGGATTGAGAACTGGCGGAACAGCACATCCCAGAGGGACGTAATCAGTAGCACAGGGTCTAGCTGGAGGCCTATCACTTGTGGTGTCCTCCAAGGTTCAGTACTGAGTCCTGTATTGTTTAATTTGTTCATCAGTGACTTAGGTGAAGGGGCAGATGCCTCCACAGCAAGTTCATTGATGACACAAAGCTGTGAGGAGTGGCTGATACCCCCGAGGGCTGTGCTGACATTCAGAAGGATCTTAATGGGTAGGAGAGATGGGCAGAAGAGAACTCTCTGAAGTCCAACAAAGACAAATGCAGGGTCTTGCACCTAGGGAAGAATAACCCCCTGCACCAGCACAGGCTGGAAAGCAGCTCTGCAGAGAAGGACCTGTGGGTCATGGTGCACAACACACTGTCCATGAGCCAGGAGTGAGCCCCTGTGGCCAAGAAGGCCAATGGTATCCTGGGAGGCATTAGGAAGAGCTTTGCCAGCAGGTCGAGGGAGGTGATCCTGCCCCTCTACTCAGCCCTGGTGAGGCCACATCTGGAGTGCTGTGTCCAGTTCTGGGCTCCTCAGTACGAGAGAGATATGGAGTTCCTGGAGCGGGTCCAGTGGAGGACAACGAAGATGATTAATGAACTGAAGCATCTCTTACAAGGAAAGGCTGAGGGAACTGGGCCTCTTCAGCCTTGAGAAGAGACAACTGAGAGGGGACCTCATTAACGTGTATAAATATCTAAAGGTGGGTGCCAAGAGGATGGAACCAGGCTCTTCTCAGTGATGCCAAGCAATAGGACAAGAGGCAACAGGCAGAGATTGATGCAAGGAAGTTCCACCTGAATACAAGAAAAACCTTCTGTACTGTGAGAGTGACTGAGCACTGGAGAAGTAGTATAGTCTCCCTCACTGGAGATAATCAAGAACCATCGGGACCCAATCCTGTGTCGTGTGCTGTAGGATGACTCTGCTTGAGCAGGGAGGTTGGACCAGATGACCCACTCACCTAACCTTCCAAGGTTGGACCAGATGACCCACTCACCTACCCTTCCAACCTCACCCACTCTATGATTTTATGATAACCTCAGCTAGTAAGTTTATGGCTGCACTTTCAACCACAAGTCTGTTTTCTCTGTTATTCTCTTCTGAGTACCTGGATTTGACCTCCAAGCTGTGTGACACTTTTGTTTTTTCTTTTCTTAAATATAGAAAATCTAGAGTACATTAAGTGTTTTACCCTTACCATCTCATTTTGTTCTCTCTTCCATATGACCCTTGAGTGTGTATTTTATAATAACTCTGTTTCAACTCCTATTACAATTAGTGCAGCTGTGGGAATCTAACAGTCAACACCTATGATATCAATACCTACTCCATTCTTAATCAGGAGGAAGAAGCCCGAGCAGATATGTACTCGAGGAGACTAGAATACGTTACTATTTTCACATTTATAAATAAAGGCAACTTTTCCCTCTCATCACAAAGTGAGAGGAGCCATGTAAAGACATGCACAAGGAAAACAGTGCACTTTTCTTTAAAACATAAGCATTTGAGTCAGAAGCTGGCTTCTGGGCATGTCCTCAGAGATCAAGTTTAACTTTGCCCCTGGAAAATGTAATTATTTGCCTTATTATTCTGTAAATATTGTATGATAGTTACAGTTTAATAAATTTCATTCATCAGTTTATACCACAGATCTTRCTCATTCACAATTGATTAAAATGGGAGGTGTTTCACAAGTAGCAAAAGGGAAGCAACTCCTAAAGATATATCACTGCTTTAGTTTACATTTCCCACAGCACAGCTCACTAGGTCTATAATGTATTTTTCACTCTCTGGTGTTTGCTCAAAGACTTTCAAACACAATATAAATTCCTCTGTCAAACCACACAATTATTTTTACTAATCCATTGAGAATGGCAAAGCTGAAGTGTTTGAACTGAGGCAGCCTGGTACAATAATCCAACAGTTCATTCAAGCAAGTGCAGGAAGTGTTATGCAAATTTCAACTAACTTCTTTTTTTATGCATGAGCACCTCACATTAATATTCCTCACGCATAAAATTCATTCCTTTGGCAGTCACCACTAACTTGTTATAGTCAGTTATCACCAGGGTGGTATCAACCTGTACATGCTACAAATGGAACATGTTTTCCTAACTGCCTTAGTTAAAAGGACAGTAGCTGTAAAAGGCAACATAGGTTTAATGCAGAGAAGAAGTAATCCAAAGTAGCAGTGTGGTATCCCACAGCCACCACCAGCAGAGATTCTTGGAGAGTTGGTCCTGCATTTGAAAGCTGTATATTGAAAATTTTCCTCTGAGATAAGCTTGAACAGACTTCCAAAAAAACTCCAAGGAGAACTCATAGAGTATGAAGATAATCATTAAATTTTGGAAAGAAAAGTGTTTTTAATGTCCACAGTTCATTCTTATTTAATTGAAAAGAAACATTAGAAAGTTTTGCCAGGGTAAAAATCTGCTAATTACACAAGCTAGAAAGCCTTCATTTACATCTGTAAGACCTGTTTTTTATAAAACATTCCAGCACACAAAATGAAATCAGTCTTCCCAGGCTCATAAGGCTGAGGAAGGAGGATCTAAGAAGATGACTTTCCTCACTGCTTGAGGCTGGGGGGAGAAAAAACCCCCCCACACATCAAACTTCATAAAATCAACCAGTATGGAGAAGTTCACGGAGCATCTTCCCTTAAATCTTGGTCACTCAAATTGTGAAAGTAGCATCATCCCTGGCTGGAATAAACTTCACATATACCACTGCTGAGCACCAGTGGTCTGAGTAGAGCAATAAAACCTGCCACACACTGGTGTTCTATCTACCTATACCACATACACTTCATTACAGGGCTCCTGTTAAGTTGCTTTTTGCTGAGTTACAAAGACACTTCAGAATCCAGCTCTAGCTACCAAGGAGAATACAATGCTCTTAGAGGCATGAGTGCACCAACAAGTCTTAACAACCTGAATCTGATGGTCTGGGGCCTCCTTCTACATGCCCTGCCCATGGGACAGGGAGTCCTCAGCATTCAACCCTCACTGAAGTTACATTTCAGACACACCAGCCTCCACCCCTTGTCTCTTGCCCTGCCTCCTGGATGAGCCTTGGATTTACACTGTAGGTGGCTTGTCTCCTGAGCCAAMCTCCTGTATATACATAGTAGGCTTGTTTCTAGTCCTGTCTTTGACCCCATTTCCAGATGTTCCCATTTGAGATCCCTGGGTAGGCCTTGGATCTGATTTCAGACCCGTCTGTATCCCCTTCCCATCAGTGGAGGTCATCTTCCACTTCCGGCTCACCTCCTCTTAGGGAATAACAAGCCTCACTGCTCTCTGACAGGAGGACAGACACTGAATATAGCCCCAAAACAGATCTCTAGTTCTCATGAGTTGTTCTTTCTACCCTGTCTGCAGCAGAAGACTCCAGCAGGAAGCCTAAAACTCATCTCAATACCTAACTAACAGCTGTATCCCACTGTTGTATTCCAACCAACCTTCCCACCATCACAGACATCACATACCACTACTCCAAGCATGAGATCATTCATCCGCAGTGGAGACTTTTCTCATCCAACAGATACCCAACGAATCAGTGGATAGAACCTTTCACTGATCTGCACTGGACTGACCATCACGAGCAGAGTCATGCCACTGTCTGGGCTAACAGAAGGACTTATAATACTCACCAAGTCCAACATCCAGCTTCTAAATCACCAATTTATGCTCCAGAGACAACGAACAAGTAGAACAATGGCATCTACTGCACTCAGTATTTCCTCAAGCAGCCCCTACTGCCCTAGACTCCAATACAGCTCCTACAGATCAAGCTACTGTCACAACATATGCTTTTTACCTCTTAGTTATGCATTTGACACTTCTTGAAGCATACAAATTAAATCTAAACTCAGAAATGCATGCTTTAAAAGGTGAATTGGAAGATGAATCAGAGAAAATGTTCTGTGCTGAGTGGCATGTAACATGAAAGTATATTCGTGAACAAAGTGTTTATTGTTAAGGCATGTTGAACAATTTTTAATTTACTAAACCATAGTTTTTATTTCAGCAGTGAATGTAATGAACTGTATTAAACTTAACAGTAGCAAGAACAAATGTTTATTAGCTAGTTTACAAAATCTCACAAAACAGGTCAATAAAGAGTAGAGATTGTCAGCTGAAACTGTGACTTACAACAATACGTCATTACAAAAATAAATGGGTTTATGGGTTTTATATTTCTGTGCTGCATTTGAGATAAAAACATAATCTAAAAGTAGTAAAGACTTTCCTGCCTTGCACCATGGATAGATCTGTGTTAAACAGGAACAACACACTCCCAAGACAGCATTTTACATGTACTGAGTTTGGGTGTAAATGACCTTAATTAGGTTAGGTAGAAGTCAGATATTGTGTCATAGGAATACAGTCAATATATACATGAACTTTATTAAATTAATACAAATAAATATTCCTTCTGGCAATGGGAGCTAATTCTATCCTATATAGGTAAATGAGTGAACAGCAGAGAGGACTATCACCCCACAGTTTTTCATTAGAATCCTCTCCATCCCAGTCCTCCCCAAGGAGTGAAGGATCACACCCCAAAGAACAGAATGTCTTCAAAAGTCATAAATACTTCTTCAGCTGTACAGTCATTGTGCTTTACCTAGACACACAGTCTCCAGATATGACAAATCCTTGTGTGGGTTTCATTCAGCTCTGTCATCCCAGCATATCTGAAGGTGCTGCTTGGTGCCCAGATCAGGGCCCAGAAGGATTATCATAGCACTTCTCCTCGAGTCATTACATATTGCCACAGTCCTAGGCAAGCCTCCCTTAATTTCCCTTGACAGTTCATCATATCCTTAGAGCAAAACTCCTCTGTATCAACTTGCAGGCATTGTGTCCCCATCACACAGCCTGGACTAGGAGTTTCCATGATTGAGATGGAAGTGTTTTAGCATTTCGTGTTACTTAGGTTTGATTTTATTGCTTAAGATTCTATTTACAATTTTTAAGTAATGCAGCATGGCATTGGTATTACAATTAAGCTGAGGTATTTTGATGGTGGTTTTTGCTCTTTGCTTTGTCTAAAATGCATGAACATTATTTCAATTAAAATTACACTATAGAAAAACAAAGCATAGTAAACAAGCATGGTTCATGCAAGCCACTATGCTTCTTGTGGTCAAAATATGCAACACTGGCAGCAGCTAACGTGCATCTAAGAAGTCCCCTCTTTGAACAGCAGCACTCCAGTAAAGAGTTACAAACATTATTTCTACATGACCATTGATTGTTTTAGAGCACTACATTTGTAAGTTATATATGCTTTATCAGAATTCGTTGTCATTTGTCACTGCTCATTAAAGAAGCAGATTTGGCTCTTATCTGAACTTACATGACAATTGTCTCTAAGAAAAGGCAGGTTTGACTGGAAAGATTGGAAAGCCATTAGAGAACAAATATCACAGTATGTGAATAAGAAAGACCACTGAATATATTTCCAGTGTTGCAACAGATTTCCCCATATATTCTGTGTATTTTATGACATGTAGTTTAACCGATATGTCTTTCCAGACAACTGACAAATAGCCAGCTGCTTCTGCCTTTATGCACAATTTATTTTGCAATTAAAGGAATAAAACAGACCAGTACTAAAACCCCCTCCTCCCTACATCTGACTTGAGAAATACCTACATTCAAAACACCACAAATTCCATGATCCCATTATTTTACACCAGCTCCTGAGCTTCACTGCAGGTGAGAGACAGCCAGTCTCTAGGCTGCCACATGTCTCCCTCTAATTCATGTAGGAACCAAAAAGACTATTCAAAACCAGTCAGAGAAATAGTTGTAACCATGTTAAAGAAGTTTGTTTTGTCTGACCAATTCCAGCTACCTCATAAGCCTTTACTTCCTATAGACTGACTTTTTAAAGCTCTACCTGGTGTCACTTGTTTTTGTTGAATTTTAACTGACTTTATTTTAACATATTCTGAAATATTTAAGGGAGTAGAATGCTCTCTGAAGTCACTTCTGTATTGGATTACACACTTCAAACCTGTAGGCTCTATCACACTGAACATATTCTACATGGACTGGCCACCACCAAAAAAGCATCTTTCCCATCTTTTAGGAATAGTGATATGACTTCCTACACACAAGAGTGTAGCAGAAATGCAATATTATTAAGTAATTCCAGCATCCACTGAAATTATTCACAATTTGCGTTGTGGCTGACTAATATCAGCACATGTTTTTCCTACATTCAGAGCTCTTAACTTTCCTTGGGGAAACTGAACAATTGAGTACCTGTGTTTTTCAGGGCTTTATGGCTTAAACTCTGGTGTCAGAGCCTGGCTTTTAGCAAGCAAAGGATTCAAAGATAGAAGGATTTACAAAAACAGCTCCTGTTTCTTTTTTAGCTTACTACTGTGTGTTCCTGCCTCTGACAGAGGAGCTGGTGAAAATCTTTTGGGGGGGAGAGTGAGAAACATGGTAATGTTTTTTAAAAATGCAAAAATTTTATTTCATAGCTACAGGTTTCATTATTTATTTAGTAGCTCATCCAATAATTCTTCTAGCCCTGAACAACAGCTCCACTTCAAAAGAAAACCCACAAAAGCATTCAGAAAACTGGTAAGCGCAACATTTTGTGCATGTGCTTGTCAGGGACTGATATCTTGTGTTATCCAGTGCTTGTTTAACAGAATCTTATCAATGATTTAATGAGCTGTTTGTTGGGCAGGAATTTTCTAAGAGGAAATGCCACAGTCAAAGACACAGTTTAAAAAGAAAAACAGTTGAATGGTAACACAAAAAGGTTGAATTGTATCTTCAGAAACACATTTATACATGCTTGTTCACTTCCACTTACCCGTGAAACAATGCACAGCCAACTCATGTAAGCACTAACCCCGAAGCATACAGAATTACTCAGTGTCATTGTGCAAGAGCCTAAATAGACACTTGCTTTACATAAGTGCACGCTCCTCCCAGCCTCTTTGCATATTAGTGCAGGCTTTGGGGAAAGAGCTTTCATGTACACTGAAAATGTACAACTAATGTAATTTTTGCCACTCCAGCTTTTTCAGTTTGATTTTGAAATTAACAAAACTTCAGTTTTTAATACTTATGCTTCAGAAACACTATACTCGTGCACACCAACTGCAGTGCTGCTTCTCACAACTTTATATGTGAACTTTTTATCACACTGATGCTTTCTCTAAAGCACCAAGTAATTCTTGCCAGAACAGCTTAGATAGTCGTACAGAAAGCAGCTGGGTGCGCAGCACAGAGCAAATCAATATAATTACTTCAGCAGAAGCTACTACCTATCCTCCTTACTTACAGGAGGATAGGTAGAAAGATAAAACACATCCATAATGCCTTAAATATAGTGGCTCCTCTATCTTCATTTATGGGAATTCATTTTCATTTCCTGGATCCTACTGTGAATGCTTCCAGTGGACTGCACAATAGCTACAGTTTAAATATTTCTTAAACAAAGAGTTTTTGCTCGGTGTGGGGACGCTTGGTTTATTCCCTGGCACTGAGCACCTGCATTAGCTTCCCTGCATGTATCCCTACACCTTCCATAGTTTGGGATCTAAGAGCAGATGGAAAACAATTTACAGACCTTTAAAAGCACTTGTTATTTGTATTTCTTTTCTGTACATTCATGCTTGAGAAGTGAACTGCCGGGAGAGCATCCCCAGGCACATGGAAGAAAGCCTCCTAAAGCATATAGGAATGGACTGAGTAAGGCAGACAAGCAAGCTAGAACAAATTCAAGCATAGCTGAATTTCTATTAAGGGTCCTATAACTTTTCAGTCACTCTTTTCTCCCCTTCCTATGTACTACAGCATTTCAGGTTCTGATCTTTAATGAATATAAATACTGGGAAACAACTTCACTAAAATAGTGATACAGACATAGCAACCACAGTTGATATGAGCCCATAAACTTCTATTGAAGAGAGAAGATAATGAAACAGGCCTGAGCTGGTCCACAGACCCAGTAAAAACTTATCAAATAAATCCTGTCCTGTTAGAAACCAAATTCTGTTTAGAATACAAGCCCTTTAGAGTGACCACTTCTCTCTGGTGGTACTATGGATCTTGCACAACTGCACTCGTGCTACCTTTTGGTCATATTTGCACTTCAATCTTAGTTATTCCTCAGTGTTTTGAGTATCCTGCAAAGGAATCTCCTTGTCTGCCTGCTCAGTCTCAGAGGATGCTGGTTTTCCACTGGACAGTGCGGAGCAGACTGGAACTGGATGCACAGAGAATCACACTGATGTGGAAACAGCCATAAGTTCTCCTCCAGAATAATTCAGCAGAAAGAATACAAATTTCTGAATATAGATAGGCCTTATGAATAAAACAGGCAAGCATTTTCAGTAAAAAGAAAAAAAAGCTTTTTATTTTGGGCATAACAGTCAGACAGTTTAAACATCTGCAGCTATTTAAATGCACTTTATAATTTCCCTAGAAATACTGCACACTGCATTGATATATACACGAAGGCATTTACACATGTAGAAGAGAAAATTCCTTCGAGAAGTCCCTCTCCATTGCAGCACAAATATCATACCACTGGGGTGGAAGTTGTTAGTGTTTCTTACCAGTAGGTCAGTCAGCAATTCCAGCTGTCTTTTTGACAATTTGTCCACAGCTTCCCAATTCCCTTGCGGTTTCTTGTCCGGTGAAACCCCTTGGAATGCATTGTGATTGCAGGTTACCTTTTTTTTCTGTGTTGTGCAAAGGCAAGACACAGAGCAGGGCTTTTTTTTTTCACAAGGCCAAATGCACCTTCCTTCACAGTTCCTTCCTATCACAGCTGATAAACTCCTGATTCAAGATTCAGAGCAGCTCCAGCCAAGTCCCTCAGCAGCAGCTTCCTTTTAAAAGGGGTTAATCTGCCTCACATTCCATTGGTTTCAATGGGAGATGAAGAAGCCTGGCTCCTCCATGTTACATGATCCATGTATGGTTTGTATATTGGATCCAGTTTCATGTACAAGATACACTGACAGCACTATTTTTTTATTTTTATTGCTTAAATAAAAGAATGAGGAAATGAGAACAGTTTTACTCCATCCTCCCTTTCTGTACCCTGTGAGATCCTCCCATTCCTTGTTAGCAAAAAGAAGTGTGTAAAGCCAAGACAAGAAGTGGTAAGATCCAGGTGTTAAAATTATTTTCTTTATATTGATATGCTGAATTCAGCATCCTAAATCTTCATCTAAATAAAACATTCAAGAATGAAATGACCAGTGAGTGAAATCCTAATGAGTCTGAGTGGGCCAAGGTTTCATCCCTGGATCTCTTGAATATTCCACTCTCAAAGGGGAAAGAGGAGGTGAATGGATTCTAAGGTTATATTAAAACAATGCCATTTAGAATAGATCACTGTTCAAAATATTTGCTAAATAATAGAGTGTGTGTTGTTTTAAGCAAACCTCTTTTTTGCTTTAAAAACATTTTTAATGCTTCAACAGTGTATTACTAAATAAACTGACAAAACATCTCAGAACTAACATAAACGTGCAATTTTAATGCCTTCTAATCACACAAATCAGCACAAGATTTTTGTACTTGTGCATGACCTTCTTCAAATTATCCCTCCATTTTGGCTGAATGAGAATGAGCATGGGCTATTCGATAAAAAACACTAAGTGTGTGAAATGAGGGGCCCTCATCGTTTCTGCCAGACTCCTCTTGACAGAATGATGATAGAAGCATCACATCCCTGGGAGAGTAAATGCAAACTGACAGGAGATGAGCCTTTAGATGTTGAATATAATCTTGAATTGTGCTTGAAGTGTCTTATTATCCTGTCTTTTGATGTCTGAAGGGGTGGCTCATTGTTAGAAAAAGGAAAGCCCTTGCACATCTTTGCCATCTTTAAAAATTGTTTGGCCTTTAACAACTGCTTTTCCAACTAATGTCCATTTCTACTGACAATAAATATGGCAGGTCGTCAGCAAGTGACAAACAATTTACTTTACATGCCAAGCTTTTATGTCTTTTGAGAGCTCATGTGGAAGCATATTTTAAAAAGCCAGGAAATTAGCACCATTACAAATGTTAAGATGGCTCTGTGTGCAGCTAGCTGTGTGGTTATTCATTACTGCTAGGTTTCTGTTTTAAAGTCCTGTCTTTCCTGTAATCAGACTGCTGTTAAAGTTCTTTATTTATCATTGACTAAAAATAGTCAATGAAAAATAAAGAGCAAGAGGCAATTTTCTTCTGCTCTAAAAAAAGAACTATTACAGATACAGTACATGGGTGATGCATAAAATCATATTTATTAATCATAACAAATCAATATCAGTAGCTGTATGGCACAGTTTACCTGTATTGCAGACCCTCACAATCACAATACTGTTTTTTCCACCTTCAAGCAGCTCTACTTTTTTCTTTCGTTTTTTTTCCAACTTAAAAGTTTAATGACGAATCAGATCAATATTATTCCTTAGCAACTAAATCACAGGCACACTAGTTTTTCCTGTCACAGCACCAGTTTTGCGAAAGCAGTCAAGTTCTTTTTTCAGGCCTCCGTCACTCTGAGAATCCATAAGAATTCTCAAATGGATCATAAACTGTTACAGGGTTCAGGTTATTGTATCATTATAAAAATGTATTGATATAGTACAGATGACAAGACATGCAGCTCTTGTGCTAGTCTATTACAACCATCTGAATACCATAAGAAATATCAGATATAAACAAAATAAAACAGTCAGCAGTAAGCTGTCTTTTAGGGAACACATTTTTATTTTTTTAAACTGTTTTAAGCTGGTTTGAAATACAGCAGTTATATGAACCCACAGAAAACAGACTACAAAACCAGAAGAATGTGTTATTAAAAATAAATAACCAATAACCTGACCAGAGCCTAGAGGTCATTTTTTTTTGCAAGAAAGGGCCTGATTTTGCTCCTTATGATGAATGTTTCATGCCTGAGTTTTCAGACAGAGTATAAAACAAAACTCTCCTTCATCTCCTTTCCAATAGAGCCCCAGACAACCCCACTGCCACTGCTGGGAGAATGCACCCTGTATTCTAGCACACCAGCCTTTGCACCAGTCAGGGGTCTGCTGACACATGCAAGCCTGAAATTTGTAAAGTGCAATTCAAAATACACCAGCATCATTTTACACAAATGAGACAATGGCAACGTGAGAAAGACTTAACCTACAAACTCAATCCCTTTGAGGTCCATGGTCACAAGCTGGAGTCCTGCAAATGCGAAGTTGCTCATTGACTAGCATATCTCATCTGAGTAAACCTTTGCATCATCTGGTCCCTCTTTTATTCATTGCCTCATAAAAGCAAAGAGGTGTGGGGGCTGGGGAGGGTGGGAGCAAGCCTGACCAGCTGATTGAAAGATTTCTTTTCTCTTGTCAGCAACTGTTATGAGAGGGTTCACTGTGCTATATCCGCACAATTAAAATGAGAAGACTGAAAACAATGCATCAAATCCCAGCAACAGAGCCACATGTTTCCTTCATACTCTTCATATCAGGAAAAAAAACCCACATCAACTCAAACAACTTATGCAGATGCTTTTCTTGCTGGATATTACCACTAAATTTACTGTGCTTATGAGAGTAAAGTATATTCGATTAGTTATAAAAAAAATTTAAAAAATATTTTCATTTTCTCGTTTCTTTCAGCTGTAAATTCCATTTTTCCTTCGGAGAGATTTGTGACTTGCAGTTCAAATATTTATGATTTCAGGCAACGAAGTATAAGAAAGGAGGAGAAATATCAAGCCTGTACCTTTACAATCAGAGTTGAGCTCACATATATCTATCTGATTTCCTTCCCCTCCCTTTAATCATTGTTGATTTCTCTAGTTATGTTTTTTAGTAATAACTACCATTTATGTTCCTTAATTTATTTTTTTTTAATTATGATAATCCACTCTACCTAAAAACTTCTACACCTTAATCGAAGCTTTACTTACATTCTGACACTGACCTCCCCATGACAGCAGAGGTGCAGTCACGGAGCCTTTGCAATACACACAGAGTACACCTGCACAGTGAAACAGAAACCCACAGTAACCCCAGGACTGGTTCCATAACTCATCATTTGTTAAATCTGAAGGCAGCATAATTATAGAGTGGTTGCTCCTTCCTGTCAGTATGTTTCCTTGGCCGATTTTAACTCCACAACTTAAGAAACTGTAGAGTGGTGACTATGTAAGACAAGTGAAGGCCACAAACTGGCTTGCAAGTTCTGATAGGATGAATATCCTGTTGAAGTCTATGGTCTTCTTGTGTATGTGATGGATGGTCACCCGAGACCTGTCAGAATCCGGCCTCATGTTTATTCAAATCACTGAGCAAATATGACACCGTGTGAATAAATCCTAATTGTATGCAAAAGACAATACAAAAACTGCACAATTTGCTCCAGAGATTAGACGGAATTAAAATGATTTTTCTTCTTTTCCAGTTAATACTGTGCTATCTCAAGAAATAATTACACATACTTAATAGTACAATATATTAAAGTATGCCTTAAGGTATATTAACTGAAAAGCAATTCTGGCTTTTTGATTAAACACAGGTTTTCGATCATCCTCTTCAAGGAACAAACTCCTCCAAACACTAAGCTTCAAACAAATCACGGAAGCCTAAAGACCTTGACAGATGGAGGCAAAATGCATTTAAAGTAGACCTGAGCAACAACTGCCCATGACACAGCTGTATGTTTCCAGCTGTGTGCACACAGCAAGGAGCAGAAGAGAGGGGAACAGCTCCAAACCCGGCTGTAAGGAAGGAGAAGGGCAGACAGGAAAGATGGCACTCTTGTTTTTCCTGATCTTCTACTTTACAAGCCTTGGTGTTTGTGGTGAGAATAACAGTTTAGGCTGTGTGTCCACTGCGCTCTGGGAGAGGACTTCTTTGTCGTCTGCTGGAAGGCAACTGACTGCTAGTAATTCTTTATTCAACAACTTAAAATCAAGATTTTAAAATGTGGGACTATGTCAGATAGGAGACTGAACAAGAAAATGAAAATTATTTAATAGCATCTCTAGTGGTCACCGAACTATACAACCACCATTCGAACTGAAAAGCACAAAGGTGTTTTTTAAAACTAATATATTATAAAAGCTAGTATTAATGCAGTTCTGTAAACTCCATGCTAGTTTTGAAATAAGTAATCTAATGATAGACTGCTGTAGCAAATGCTGTTCTTAATGCAAAAAAGTCTTTATTGCTTATTTATGTAACATTCAAAACTTCAGTGTAACATGAAATTGTTTTAGGATTCTGTTTTTTTATTGTATTGAAATAATGTATGTCTTATTTCAGTCACACTGGCTGTCAATTTATATATATTAAATATATATATATATTTAACTTTTCTAATCACTTTCAAGTAGTATGATTACTCTGTTTTGTGAAATGTAACATTTTCTTAAGACGACTTCAGACTGTACAGAAATTAAAATGATTGTTTACCTTTCTGAAAAAAAAAAAGGACTTCTGAGAAAAAAAATAAAACTCCCACTTTCCCAACAACTCTTCTTGTCTATTCTAAAATAAAACCATAAATCTAAACTTCTTTTAGGCATAGAAAAGCAGTACTTTAGTGTTAAAAAAACATGTTTTATAGTGGAAGGGGTGTGCATTGTCCATTGATTTGGTAGATATAGATATCCCTGAAATCTAGAGAACAAACCCAATTTCAGTCTCTCTGAAAACAGCAGGCTCTACTTAGCCAGACAGGATGAGGTACTATTCTTCTCTGGATGACCTCTGCTTTCAAAGTAAAAGGGCTTAGTCCTGCTTCTGAGAGCATCAAAGCAGTATCACAACATAAAGCAAGACATGTCACAATACAAATCTTCCTTTGTTTCATACTGATATTGATTTTGATTTTTAGGTGGTGGAAAAAGAGAAAAGTAAGACTTTCTATAAAAAAAATCCAGCCATTTACATGAAAAAATAATATTCCTGTTGAAACCTGCAAATTATGACACATTTAATTTTATTCTGTTTTTGTCCCTGTTTAGCATTAATTATCTCATTTTGTCATTTGATTGTAACTCTGAGCTTGTCAGAAATTTTTTTTAACTAGAAAAATAATGTTATTTTGTTAGTACTAATGGTAGTACTAGGGGTACTCATGTAAAAAGTCGGAAAATAAACGAAGGAAGAAACCTTATTGTATTCAATATGCAATTAAATCAAAGTATAAAAAACCATAAAGCTGATCTTCCCATCCTTTGACCAKCTCTTCCTTAAATAAAGGGACTGTAGATGATGGATGCAACAAAAGAAAGAGTTTCACAAGGAAAAATAATTAAAACAAAGAAGAACCTACAAATGACAGAAGGAACAAAACCTAGGAAGACAACACAACAAGGAAAACCAAGTGCAACACAGGATATTAAAGAGAAAAATGATCCACAGGAGAATGGCAACTGTTACTATGAGCTTCCAACAGCTACCTCTGCCTTTGGATATTTTTAAAAAATTTATTAACCTGACAGCAGGAAACTTTATACAGATTGCCCCCTGACAGGGTGCCAGTTTGGTATAAGCACTTGCTACCTCTTTGTTTAGCATAAGGAAATCAAGAGAGGTGTTAAGTGGTGACATGTGTACATTTGGGCAAATCTAACTTTGCCTCCATCTGCCTCACCTGCACTTTTCCATGGAGAACTTGATTAATCATGTGAAGTCCAATAACAACATACAATTCTCCTTCCTTCTCTTTTCCACATTTGCTTCCTTTTTAATGTGCAAGTGTCTGATCTATTATTAATCTCAAAACACAAACTGGCAAGGATCTCAATCAAAGAATCTAACAGTTCTTTCACAAATTACCTGTTTACTGACTAGTAGCCAGCACTGTTCCCCTTTGAAACAGCCAGCCATTTATGTTGCTTTTAAACAAGTTTGTTGTTATTTTTATAACTTCAAAGACAGACAGAAGAAAGATTAACTAATTAAAAATGAACCATTTGTCATTCAGTCATACCAATTATATACTAGGATTTAATTCTTTTTTTCTCTTCCCTCTCTAATGTTAGTTGTTCTGTGTATGAATAGAGAAAATCAGACTTCAAGCCTCATTTAAGAAAGACATAGCATACATTTTTAGAGCTCACCAATTAACTTTATACGCAAACCAACTTCTATTGTTTCTTTCTTTTTTAAATAGGCTGTCTTTGTCACAATTCAGTAACACCAACAAGAATCTTCTTTATTTCCATACAAGCAAGATAATTTATTAGTGGGGCTGCAACATTTTTCCTTCATCAGCCCAATATTGCCTTCATCAAAGGTTAAAGGACTAAGACTCTGGTCTCCTCAGAGCTGGAATACATGTGCTAGCACCAGTACCATTACTGCCTGAGCTACCTGCAATACCTAAGCACAGCAGGAAATCTGAGCTGAGGATGGATTTTCTGTCTTACCATTGCAACATGCTTTGTGTTTAAATAGTCATAGCATCTTTTTAGGCTTTAATGGGCATTTACTTCTCATTCACAAGTGCATGCCCCACTGACAGAGTAAGAACTCTGCCAAGAAAACAGACAACAACATTATTCAGAGTAGTTATTCAAGTCCCTAGCTGTTTGCAAATACCTATTTAAAAATGCTCATGTCAAATATATCCTTCAGAAATAACAATCAATCACATAGCCAGATCTTCAGGTTTTCTGAGAATTTACTCATAATTCGAGCAAGACCTCACTACATTTTAGAAAATGGATTTACAAGCCTGTATGATGACCCAGTCCTGTAAACATGCCACCCATGAATGTTTCTCATTGACGCAGTCTGTGATGAAATAGGGTTCCTAATCTACAGATTATTTGCTTTAAGGAAAGTGTGACACATTCAAGCACTAGCAGGATCAGTCCTATGATATGGATAACTGATAGTGTCTCAGAACAAAGCATCCACAATGTGGAAATTACTGAA
Source organism: Amblyornis subalaris (assembly GCA_018881555.1). Taxonomy (NCBI): domain Eukaryota; kingdom Metazoa; phylum Chordata; class Aves; order Passeriformes; family Ptilonorhynchidae; genus Amblyornis; species Amblyornis subalaris. The sequence continues at coordinate 331,332 of JACAXG010000247.1, read as the reverse complement.
TAAAATTATGTGAAGAGACAAGAATCTTTATAGGCAGATCAACCATATTTCAAATGTTATGTCTGCTGCATCTAAAAGAAAGCTCCGATTTTAATACAGAGACTATTTGGGCCATGAACTTCCCTATCAGGACAGAAATATTCACTAGAGCTTTAAAATGCATCAAGAGCAACAAATACACATTGCTTTCTTCCACTGAAATTACCAAACCTTAGCAAAGTGTTCCTGATGTGCAGAGATCTATAGGCCTTTAAAATTTGAGGATATAACCAAATCACTGAAAACCATCCTTAAATACACTGATGAAAGGAAAGCTCATAGTCTGAAGCCCGCCACAGGCTACATATACTGTTAAGGATGATAACATGAGCTTCCTCACAGCAACCTGGCAATGACCTCTGCTCTGACCTGCAGAGACCACTGTCTCAAGAGGTAAAAGACAATTTAGTCCTTTATCCTTTGTAACTGAAATTATTCCAGTGCCATAAATTCTAATCCAATCTAATTCTAACTCCAATTTGAAAAAAAAAGATAATGTATGTTTTTTTAAAGAGTAATACAAGGGATCTACTCGCAAAACATAATCAACTAGAGACAACTTCTACCTTGTTTCTCTGCAGCATATACATGTATGGTTATACAGAAAGATGCACACAGTTCTGAAACGTGGGTAACAACATGGGAAAGGAAAATAAAATTCCAAAGCAAATGCAGAGGTTTGAAAATAAATCCTTGTTTATTTAAATGTGTGCAGATTCATTTAACTCCCATATGCCCACTCCATATTTCAAGCATACACAGCACTATGAAAAGATCAAAAGCCCTCTAATGAACCAAAGAAAACCACAGTCTTCAGATCCAGCACAAGAAACCTAAGATTTAATTTCACTGGAACAAAAGCTTGCCAAGCAAAAAAAAAAAAAATGTTAGCAGTCAATTTTTTTGCTGTCCTGCAATAATTAAATAGGAAACATTTGTGCTCCACAATTATAGGCTTGGTATTGCCCTCACTATATACTTGCAGCTTTATTTATTTTGATAAGTTTAATGCATAGAAGTACAGACTCAATCTCAAAGAATAACTTTTTATTATACAGTAAAATTAGCTTAATATGCACTCCCAGCTTTTTTTTTACCACCATCTAGTTATGTCACAATTTGCCTTCAATTAAGGATTAATTAAGGACTGGATCTAACTTCAGGAAAGTCAGCCTCAGTCCACAGGGGGTTTTGATGCTTAGACTAGCCACATCATTCTTGAGATTTTTACTGTACAGAAAATTTTATATAAAACATACCCCTGGTGTCTATACCAACTTTGAATCTCAATGCAGCTAAACATGAAGGGTGCTTTTATTCTTCTAAGATTTTTCTTCAGAGCAATACTTCGTAACTTATACTAGACTTGTTTGAAAAGATAGTAAAAAGTGGCAACTAGTATTAATTAAGTTAGGATCAAATCTCAATATGCTTATTCAAGTGAAACTACTACTTAGCATTAAGAAAACATGTCTCTAGAAGAGCGGTGCCATTTGGCTTGGACTACTATTTCAAAGCATATTGCAGAGCAAGACAAGTTGAAAATGACACCACCAGAGAAGTCAAGAGCCATACTTGGTTATTCTGTTACTTTATTACATCCTGTGGTTGAAATAGGAGATATTACTTCACAAAGATTTTAAAAAGTAAGTAACACACAACAAGATTTCTTGCAAAGCAACTTCACCTCGTACTGTACAGCAAGACTGGGATTTCTGTATCTGAAACACTGTAGCTGTGCTAACCCACATTTCAAAACTCTGTATTTGAGGTAATGTGTTTCAGAACAGAGTCCTTTCAGGACAGAGTCCTTTACCAACATTTGCACTTCATTTTTGACCACTTTTTTTACTCTTTTCTTGTTTCATATGACTTCAGTATCAAAAGTCTTTTGCATGCAGGTATGCAGATTCCAAAAAGTGCACTGATATAAAAGCACAAGTGGAGAATTACAGAATTCTGGACTACAGGACAGCATTTTCTTTCAAAAAGAAACAAATTTAAAAAAAAAAATTAAAAAAATCATCACCACTAGGAGAAAACAAGCCAGCAAACAACAAGAAGGCGCAACCTCTCTAATCACAGCTGCTCCTGTCATCACTCACAGGGAACAACTGCACCACAGTGACAAAGTGCATCTTCCCAGACACCTGGACACCAGTTTCAGGTAAGAGCTATTTCAGATCGTCAGGAACTTATCCCTACTTAATGCTGGTATTTCTGAGACCCAAAAGGCTGCAGCATTCATCTGCTTTGTCACTGATAACAAAGCACCCATAAGAGAAACAAAAGTTTAGTGCATCTCCTAAAAAATAAGTACAATTAATCGTACTCCTGCCCTTTCCTCACTGGCAGCAGGGACTGTTACTGAAGAGGTACCATTTTGATAAGAAACAAAAAATAAATACCCACTGTTTCTATGGCATGCAGTGAAATATCAAAACAAGGAAATCTGAGAACAAGCAGGTGGATTTTAGGGAAAGGCACAGGTGAGCAGTGCAGGTCTTTGCAGAAATAAACTCATCTATCAAAAGAAGCTAAGCAGAATGTGTCCAGTAAAAGAGAAGAAAGCTCTTCGCATCTCATCATTCAACTCTGTTCATCTATATGAAAATAAGACTCATGAAATATTGCTAACATCAACAAGACACACAAATGCTGGTCATTCATTCCAACTAAATCAGCACATGATTTTCACAAATTCTTAAAAAAAAGAGAAAAGCAGCAGTGTAGAAAAACTTTGTTCTCTATGGACCTGTCTCCTCTCTTGACTTTCTGAAATGCTACTCCCTCACCTGCTTAACAGATTTGGGGAAAATTTTCACAAAGCATGTATTAAATATTATACTTTAAAAAGAGAATTATTATCTCTGATTATACGAAAGAAGGTTGGAGGAGAAAATCATCATTCTCTATGCCAACACCTGGTGATAAGTTCACAATAATTTAATTTCAGAGACTGCAAATAAAGTACAAAGTAAGTATTCATAACATGCTATTCATAACATTAAACAAAAAGAAAAAAACATAGAGTGGCGATGTTCATATGTAAGTATCCGAACTTTAAACACAACTACACAATTATTTTTAGTGTTTACTGCAAATCTATCTTAAGGGATGCTTCTGTGACGTAACATCTAATCATCTTTATTTTACATTTGCTCAGTTTGATCTTCAAATATATCAAAATTGCCCCACTGTCCTTTATTTTTTTTGTTATCAAAGTTACTAAAATTAATTGACAAGGGCTGCTTTTAATAGATCTGTAGCATCTGTTATAATTGTAAAAAACCTCAATAAATGGTACATAAGTTCATACTGAGGCAGTTGGACTATTTCACCTACTTCTGTTTACTTGGGAACATCTTTTTAGCAGTATAAGGATCACGCTAGCAAACATCTTACACTCACCAATCGAAAAAGCACAATATACGAATTTTTAGCTTTTTCACTAGTGCTTTTAGTGAGATAAATTATATTTTCAGCCCAGGAGACAAGATATGGTTACACATCATTTCTATATCACACACGGCAACTCTAATGAAAGTATCTGTGTATATTTCACTACCACTGTAGAACATCCAAACGACAATGGCTCAAAAAAATCCTGCCTTTTATTTGAAAACTTGCCTGACCTAAAAACAAACAGACATTTCACTATACTCAAATTAAAAGCTCATTTTTTGCTTTGTATATGCCTTGCTATATTTAATAGATTCACCCTAAACATTTGAGCAAATAAAACATATAAACACAGCTGAAGATATTTATACTACTCTAGACAACTAATAGACCTTTGAATTTTACCCATTATAATTCTTTCCAGGAGGAAATGGGCTAAAATAATTATTATATGCTTTTTGAACATTCAAACTGCTAATGGAAATTATGCTTTCCATGGAAACAAAGATTACTAAGAGGGTGCTTAAAAATGGATGTGATATTCAGTAATGGTCATTACTGCAATCCAGAAATTAAATTTTAGAGGGGGTTAATTATTATTTTCCCATATCTGTAGTGAAGTTATTCAGTAAAACATTCTGTGCTGTATCTTTCAGTAATGTGTAAAGAACAGTATAATATAAAATTGCATGAATTCTTTTGTTTTAAAAAAAAAATCTTGCAGCTCTTACTGTACGTGGAATACTGAAATCTGAACACTGCTACAGATTTCCTTACAGATTATGAAATCAAAAGTTGAATCTTAGAAAATGGGCTCTCACCCTCTCTCCCTTAAAGCTGGATTCCCTTTAAACAAGATCGTTTTCCCTTCAACTTCCTCCTATAGAATAATGAAAAATAAGAAAATGCTCCTTTTTTATTAAGGTTTGTCTCAGGTCAAAAATGGAAATAATTAAAAGGGACTTCTTCAGGAGTGTAGTCCCTCTAAACCCAAAATGTCACGACGTACCATACAGTGCTGCCACAGCTCAGACACCTATCAACCTCTATCACTCAAGCACGCGCCTCAACAGCTCTGCTCCCTTTTCTGATTAGAGATCAGAGTTGCTTGAGTTGGCTTACAGGGTGTCACCCGTTTGAATGACAGATGTCTGTGTTGGAGTGCCACTCTCACTGCTTTTGTTTTGATTGTGAAAGGTTACACTTATCTGGCACAATTTAAACTATTCAAAAATAAATAAAAATTCAGAAGGTGATTTCTCTTTCCACAGACTTGAGAAGAAATATTTCACTTCTAATTTAAATTCAAAAAACATTAGCTCCATGTGCAATACCCTTGCTAGGCTTTGTTTACTCAGTACAAAGTGTTTTCTATGAGAATCTTTCAGTTCTCTTCAGTCAGATTTATTTTTATCATTAAAAATTACAACTTTTCAGTTTAATCAAGCCTCAGAAAAAGCTGGTAGCATGTGCAACACACCACCACCTAACACAATAAATGTTAAAGTACTCCAGGAAAATGATCTCCCCCCCCCCCCCGCCATTTTACGTTAGAGTCCATGGTTCTAAAAAAACCCATAAAACATTTGCAACTCGCACAAAATACGTTCATTGTTAACGAAAGTTTTCAGGACTGACACTGTCATTCTGGGAACCAATTGGAATGGGAGCAGAGGACTGTATGCCTGCATGCTCCAAGCTACTCTTTCCTACTTAGAAGAAAATTGAGCGAACACAGAAGAGAAAAGAAGAGAAAAGAAGAGAAAAGAAGAGAAGAGAAGAGAAGAGAAGAGAAGAGAAGAGAAGAGAAGAGAAGAGAAGAGAAGAGAAGAGAAGA